>APFE030040278.1:106727-117722 GCA_000404065.3 Pinus taeda | reverse complement strand
TCTAGAATGGAGAGAACGGGAGAATGATGCCATGGATGCCATGGAAATGGAGGATGATGCATGTATGAATGCTCTGAGAGACTGTGGCTTGAAGAAATTCTTCCACACCTCATATTTACGTGCACAACCAGAGCTACTACGATTCATCGTGGATGCTTGGGATACGGAGGATCAGGTATTTCGCCTAAAAGACCAGACATTAGAGTTAGATGTTTTCGATGTCTTCTTTATCACTGGACTATCGCGGCGAGGTGCACGGCCCATCTTGACTGGTAGTCGGCCTTCTGGAGAGAAGGTAGGGGAGGTGGTGGAACGAGTTTGTCTTGGGGCACAGTTTGGAGCAAACAGTG
Source organism: Pinus taeda (assembly GCA_000404065.3). Classification (NCBI taxonomy): domain Eukaryota; kingdom Viridiplantae; phylum Streptophyta; class Pinopsida; order Pinales; family Pinaceae; genus Pinus; species Pinus taeda. The sequence goes on along the minus strand of APFE030040278.1, from coordinate 117,372 downwards.
CCAAAGTAGATATTAACACGGTGCCCGACCTGGTGCTACGAGTTATTTTATTCACTATCACCCGGACAGCTGAGGCACAGGCGCCCCACGAGGCCAGCAAAAATCATTTGCTGCTGGCCACTGATTGTCTCCAGCCTACACTATTTGATTGGGCCACGACAGTGACAACAAACATCAAACGACAGCTTACCAAGTGTAAGCGTGATGGGAACAAACAGTTTGGCTATGGATCTATCGTGGTAACTTTCTTCCTAGAGCGACTGCCAATATTCCGGGTACCGGGGGGTATAGTGGCAGATCCAGTGCTACGAGAGCCGAGGTTGAATCGATGGGCAGAACTCATGCCCAGAGGAGGAGGGGGCCAGCAGATGGCCTGGAGGCCCGAGTTCTTTATCTAGCTCTATCACCAGATGATTGTCATCGAGGACTGGCCCTATGCGGGCATGGATTTCACTGGAGATCCCGATCTCCCTCTGCCTGCCGAAGAGGACTGGGACGAGGAGCTAGGTAAGAACTCTTTGTTTTTTTAACGTTTTTATGTATTTAAGTTTTTTTTGTTAATACATGCCTATCTCTTACAACATCTATATATGTATGCAGATGTTGGTGCAGAGCGACCAACTGACTTGCCTCATAATGTACGGAGAGCACAACCTGCAGCGGACCCTCAGGTAGAGGGTGATGACGGTCTAGTACAGAACCATGAGGCACTTACTCGAGGTATTCCTGATTATGCCAGATTGGCGGACGTGCCTAGAGCGTACCAGAGGCACACGGTGGGATTATCTACTTGCGTCCATCATCTGTTGAGACGTTTGGTGCGAGCGGTGACATGCTATCATGAGCATCACCATGATTAGACGCCTAGGTTTTCTTTTTGCATGTTTTTGAGTAACATGTTGTCAGCGGCTGTATGAGTTTTGGACATGTATTATTTTTGGATTATGTAACGTGCGGGGCGCAAACATTTTGACACACACGTATATATATACATATGTTTATGGTTTATTATTGTGTTTTCATGTGCTTGCTTGCATAATGTTTTATTTACAAATTACATAAATGTCTATCTAATACATGATTGGCCAATGCATCAGATAATGTGTATAATTGTTGTGGAATATGCTGATATGTAATGAACTCAAAATTCCTCTCTAACAATCTTACACGTAGATACAACCTTAGAATATGATGGTCTCTGACGGAATAACACCTATTGAGCTGGAGGACGACAAGTTGACAATCCAGGTTTACCACCAATGCCCGAATGCCGAGGTTAATTGCTTCAGTGAGGAGCTCGATTACAGCACAATATTCGGCAACATTATTAGTGGTACGACCCAAACAGACACCTTGAAGATCTATCAGCTCACCATGAGGATCATAGATCACCCACGCCGCAGAGGACAAGTTGCGAGTACTGCAGCAGGCACCATCAGCGAAACCAATATAAGGCATATTAGACATCTGCACAAGAAGCGAAAGACATAATAAGCGACAATCAAGCCTATTAAAACTGACACACATACACAACACACTTGCTAGAGTACATGTATATACAAAATGAAGTGTACCAGCATCACACATAGTACGTTTTCAAATACAGCCCGTTTCGGGGCTGTGCGAGAGGGTTTCCTTCATAATCTATTAGCTCATAGGCTCCTTTTTTCAAAACTTTCTTGACAATGTAAGGACCTATCCACATAGATTCGAGCTTTCCTGCTCCTAGCTTATCGTTTGCCTGATCGTATAGCAGAACTAAGTCTCCCTCGACAAAAGAACGTGGATGTACAGTCTCGTCAAAGTGAGATTTGAATCGCTTCTTCTGTGCTTCGATGGCCAAAGAGGCTAGGCGACGAGTCTCATCTAGCCGTTCTAGATAAAGAAGACATTCTTCTAATGGGGTGGTGTTGGGAAGTAGCTCGACAGCTAATATTAACGAAGGGATTTCACACTCGATTGGAAGGGTAGCCTCTAGTCTATAGACTAGTTGAAATGGAGTGAAACCAGTGGCATCCTTTACGGAGGTTTCGTAAGCCCACAAAGCAGGGAACAACATCAAATGCCAGTTAGACTTGTGCATGCCAACGGTACGCTGAAGCATTGTAACCAAAATCTTATTGATCGCTTCAACTTGGCCATTGGACTGAGGGTAGTACGGAGTAGAACTATCATGCTTTAAGCCTAGCTAGATTGTTAGTTCCGTCATCATATGATTCCGAAAATTCTTTCCGTGATCAGTGATGATGGCTTGAGGGACGCCGAATCGCGAAATAACGTGGTTGAATAAAAATTGCGCTACTGTGTGACCATCTTCAGTCAGTGTAGGCATCGCCTCGGCCCATTTAGTAAAGTAATCGACGGCAACGATGATAAACCCATGCCCCCCGTCGAGCGAGGGTTACAGGTCACATAATCAATGCCCCATTTTGCAAAAGGGCCGACGGTAACAACAGGGTGCAAAGGAGCAGGGGGTGCTCACATCTTCCGCTGGAATATCTGGCACTCATGATAGGAATGGACAACAAGAATGCAATCCTTAAAGATAGAGGGCCAAAAGTAGCCAGCACGGAGGATTTTTTGGGCAGTTGCATATCCGAACATGTGACCACCACAAGCACCTGAGTGGCAGTCATTCAAGACTCACTCAGCTTCCTCGTGAGTAAGACAACGACCGAGAATAGCGTCGGCATCGAGGCGATATAAGGTATCCCCAATGATACGATATGGTTGAGATTGATGATGAATCCTTCGCCGAGCGTCTTTAGACACGCCCGGGCGAAAGGAGGACGTTTGCAGATATATAATGATGTCACTGTACCAGGGGTCGAGGGTGCTGATGAAAACAAAGTCTCATCCGAAATTTGATCCTCTGTATGGGAGGGCGAAGAAGAAGATGGAAAAGAGCAAATTAACTCAGCAAAAACGAGTGATTTCTTTGACTTGGCGGTAGCGAATTCCAAGTCAAACTCTTGGAGGATGACAATCCACTTTGAGTACTTGCCCCCCAGCAACTGGCGTGACAAGATATACATCATGGGGTTGCAATCAGAAATCATAGTAGTAGTGCGCAGCAGAATATTGTGACAGAAACGTTGGACAGCGCAAACGACGGCTAACGCCAACTTCTCGACATAAGCATATCAAGTTTCCGTATCTAAAAGTTTTCTACTGAGATAATAGATAACATGCTTAGTGTCATCATCGTCGGTTTGAACGAGAACCATGCCGATAGTGGTGTCGGCGGAAGCTAAATACAGGGTGTAGTCACGATGATAGTTTGGAGGGTGAAGCAATGGAGCAGAAACAAGGAGACCCTTGAGTCGTTCAAAAGATTCTTGAGCCATGGTATCCCAATGAAAAGGGACATCTTTTTTAAGTAATCGTGTAAAACCTTTAGCCACCTCGGCATAGTTTGGAACGAAACGACGTAAAAAATTCGCTTTACCTTGCAAGCTCTGCAATTGTTGTAAGGTAGCAGGGGGAGGAAGATTGACTATGGCTTTGACTTTGAGGGGATCCAGTCGGATGCCCTCATGGGAGACGACAAATCCTAGAAGTCGACCCGATTCTACGCAGAAGACACACTTGTGAGGATTAAGTCTGATTCGGTAGTGTTGACAGCGAAGAAATATCTCGCAAAGGTGAGTAGGGTGGTCTTGACGCTTGGCTGAATGAGCTGGAAGATCATCCAGGTATGGCTGTACAATGTGTCATATGTCATGAAAAGCATAGGACATTGCACGTTGGAAGGTAGCGTCGGCATTTTTTAGATCGAAAGGGAGCTTTTTATAGGCAAAAGTACCCCATGGACAGATGAAAGCGGTCTTGTGTTGATCAGCGAGAGCAATATTGATCTGGTTGTAACCAAAAAAACCATCCATAAAAGAATACATCTCGCTTCCCGCACACTCGTCAATAATCTGATCAATGAATGGTGTGGGGAAATTATCTTTAGGATAGGCCCGATTAATATCACGATAATCAACACAAACACGGATAGTTCCCTGTTTCTTAGTGATGGGTACAATATTAGAAACCCAATCTGTGAGCGGGATAGGATAAATAAAACCAGCTTTAAGAAGCTTCTCTACTTCGGCCTTGATCGCTGCAGCCTTTCGTGGGTGTACCGGACGTAAACGTTGACGAACAGGCTTAGCACTTGGGTACGTGATGATTTCATGCACCACTATGCTAGGATCAATGCCGGGCATTTCTTCATAGGACCAAGCAAAAACATCACGAAATTCGCGAAAAAGGTTTGAATAAAGTCGAATCTCCTCTACAGTACAAGTGACTCCAATGTTAATGTGTTCGATGATCCATGGTTTGAAAGAGATGTCGATGGGCTGGGTTTGCGTAATGTTTTCCATATTACCTTCAGAAGAGGCTTGATAAGCTTGAACAGGTGACTGAAGGATTGGAAATGGGAAACGAGGAGCAAACCGCTGGATACAAGTCGGCATATCCTGAGGGACAGAGAGAAACGAGGAACGATGGTGGGTATCATGCCAAGGAGGTTCCTCGAGAGACATAGTCTCAATAATGGCTTCGTCGGAAGAAAATGTTTCTTTTAAAGGATCTGAATAAGTTTGATCTACAAGCCCTAACGATGGAGCAAACGTGTGGAAAATCTTGCTTGAAAGGGCAAGTTCAGAACAAGGAGCCAATGCAGCTACGATTTTGACGTAGTTGAGTTCGGCAGGACTCAACAGCATCTGGTCGCCCCAAGAATCTACTTGGTCGATGCGAGGAAGGATCCACGGATCAGAACAAGTAGAAATCATATTGACGGAAGCGACATTCGGAGGCGGGGCTAGAAAAACACCCATGAGGGCGGGATATTTGAAAAGCCCATGACCCAGACTCTCAGTTAATTTGGAGGTATGCTCCACAAAAGGGATAGTTCCTTCCGAAGAGGAAGTGAAGAATGAGAGCTTGTCAACAGTAATAATCTCCCCTTGGTGAGGGAAATGAATGATACGAAAGAAAGATGAAGCAACAGCTTGCGTTGCATAGATCCAGCTGCGTTCGAGAAGGAGGTTGTAGGTTAGAGTAGCATCAACGACTTCAACTTCCATCTCGACCGTTTTCCCTTCCAAAGAGATGGGTAAACATGGGAGTATACCATAAGGACGGGATGTTCTTCCATCAAAAGCTTCCAAGGTCGTGGGAGACTGACTCAACGTCGGAGATCCAATAGCTTTCCAACAGGCAACAGACATGATGCAAGTTGAAGCACCTTCATCAATGACTGTACGATGGATAGTTTTCTTATCAATAATGACCTGTATAAGGAATGCAATTTGGGGAGGCAATCTCTGTGTATGGCGTTCTAAGTCAAACGTAATTAAATCCGAGTCAGCCGGGTCTATGCCGCCGATAGCGGATAGAAAGGACTTCCTCTGAGAAGGGCAGCTCTGGAGAACTTCTAAAGCGGACATAGCCGATGGAGTCTGGGCTAAATCCTCAACGATATTGTAGTGCTGAGCAGCACGGGCATTTTGGTTGTAAGAAGATTTCTGGAGTACTCCTTTTGGAGGGGGTCAAAGAGGCATTTCAGTACTAGGTCTCTCGATATGGAGAGGGCTTGAACTGAATGGAGGAGCACTGGGGGAACCTCAGGCTCTTTCCCGGCAGATGGATAATCCTTTGTTCAAGTATTGATATTAACAGGTATTGTTCCCGCCATGAAAACTTGGCAACCGAAGGAAGAGGGAGGTTGAGATGGGTCAGCGACCATTTGAGTTTGTTGTGAGGGAAAGGGTTCTTTAAGCACCGCAGGGACCCCGGGAGCGCCTTTCAACAAACAACTAACTTCGGACCACCGAGGGCAGTCTTTGGTATAGTGATCCTCATCACATATAAGACAAGGATACTTGGGTTTGCGTTTGGCACTCTCCTCAGATTGAGGTTTAGGGGGTTCCTGTTTAAGTTGTTCTGGTTTATTTTTCACTTTCCCTTTCTTTTTTTCTTTCGAGGCTTTATCTGTTGTGGTGGAATGAATGACATTAACCTCGGAAGTAGTTTTAGAAGTAGGTATTACCTGAGAAGTGGTTTCAATTGGAGCATTTGACTTCTGCTTCCTAGGATTCGCGGAATTTTTCTTAGAGGATGAATTAACAGACCCAATAATGCCGTCAACAGTAGGTGTTGGCGGGGCTTTGGATGTTCCTGGTCTAGGGGCATCAGGCAAATAATCATACAATGTACCTGACTGAGAATAAACCAAGTTGAGGTATTGAGCACGGTTGATAGCTTGCTCTTCAGTAACACACGCTCCCATAGCAATGTCCCGAGCTATTGGAGGAACGAACGAAGTCGTGAACCAATCCGTAAGAAGCTGGTCGGGAATCAAAAATTTAATCATACGTCTACACCATCTCCATTCATGGATGTGATCAGAGATATGTGTAGCTGTTGTCTGTCTTAAGGACGTGAGGAGGTGTGTGCCCATTTCATAACGAATGGGCAATTGAAAATGAGTGAGGAATGCCATAGCCAACGAGTTGAAATCCTGAAAGGATCCGCGATTGAGCTCAATATACCACTTAGCGGCAGAGCCAGTGAGAGTCCTTTGAAAAAGGTGAAGCCGAATTGAATCATCAAGCCATGAATTGGATGAACACCAGAGATGATAGGTCATGAAATGAGCTTGTGGATCTTCATTAGCTTTACCATCGAATTTTGGACAGTCACCAGGAATTTTGGTCGGAACCAGAGGCCAATAAGGATTATGAAGAATAGGATCATTAGTCAGTTTGGACACATCCGGTAATTCTAAAGTCGCTAAGAATCGTAACTGAGGATTGAAAGACATCTGGGGCTGCTGGTAGGATGGAGCACCCGGTTTCCAACCGGGTGGTGGTTGCCCCCATGGGCTTTGCCCTGACGGATTTGGCCCCATGGTGTGTTGGCCGTAGGGATTTGTGTTTTTCCCTCCGGCGTATGGATTACCAAACGATGCTGCAGAAGCACCATATGGTTTTTGATAATTCTGGTAAGGGGCAAAGAAAGGTTTCCCTCGAGGTTGTTGATAACCGTATTGTGGTGGGACCCCAAATTGAGCTTGAAACCCAGGCTGAGTTTGATAAAATGTTTGGGATTGAACTCCAGCCTGTATTTGATGACCAGATGGATTTTGGGGTCCCACTTGGGGCCAAGGGCTGGGTTGAGCAGTGCCAATAGGTTGTCCAATAGGTTGGGCTATCTGAGCAGAAGGATAACGTTGCTGATATTGAGGTTGGCCTACCTGCTGATACTGAGGTTGCTTTTGTGCGACATAAGGTTGTCCTAACATACCAGATGGCTGAGTGGGCTGGGCAGGTGGTAGGCCCAACTGTGTTTGAGGCTGACCGGCTTGCCCAAAAGATTGAGTATACTCGACAGTTGGCTGACCAAGCGGTTGGGCAGCTTGTCCAGAAACTTGGGTATACTGGACGTTGGGTTGATTTGGGTTAACAAATGATTGACCGGTTTGTCCAGTATGAGAGCCTTGCTAGATACCAGGTTGAGCTTGCTGAGTGGAAGATTGGCCTGGATTAGTAGTAGATTGCGTATGAGAGGTGAAAAAAAGACCACTAGAGGCAAAAGGGTTTCCTTGGAAGGATTGTCCTTGTAGGTTTTGCTGAGGTGGTTGTTCGCGTTGTGCATACGATGCTTGACCACCATGATAGAAGGTGGAACCCCAATCTATTGACAGCGGAACTGAAACCTGTATAGACGGTTGACCTGTCCTAGTCCCAGGAGGTGGTAGATACTGATCGTATTGCCCTTCAAGTGGGAGATTCGATGTAGGATCAAAACCTAGGAATAAAGAGGTTGAAGGTTGACTAAAAATAGGGGTCGAAGAAGCCACAGATACTGTTGGAGGGGTTGTGACTGAGGTAACAGCTGTACCACGATGTTGTGGAGTCAAAGGCTCCGTATTGGAGAAAATGTGTGGTGACCAAATAGAAGTCAGAAAGGGAGATGACAGAAAATTACGCAATGCTCTATAGCCAGGAGGTAGTCCCCCAGTAACAGGAGTTCTACTAACAGGTGTAGATTCCATTGTGGTGGGAATCTTGTCCCCTGGCACACCGGATTCGTCAGTCATAGTAGGGGATGTGTTTTCCATATCAGAAGGAAATGGTTGTCGAGGAGAAGTGTATTCCCAAAAAGGGATGCCATTTTGAGAAGGTTCCCAAATAGGGTTCGAATAAAATTGGTAATTCTCGTCGCCTGGAGCACGAGAGTTAAGCGGTTGTATACTTGGAACAATAGGAAGAGTTGTACTCACAACCGGTATCTCAGGAGATGAGATTGGTAATTCCGCCAGGATGGGACTTCACAAAATCCTAGGGAATCTAACGAAACCAGACCCTACTCAGACTAACGCAAACAAAATTTAACCGGGTTATATGTTATCGTGGTCAAATAAATTTTAAGACAACTGAACTTGACCTTTTCATTTTTTAAGAGTCGAGAAAAGGACGAAAAGATGACTCTAGTCTCCTTCGAATGTTTAATTAGCACGAAGTGACAAGACGCTCACTTACACATTTTCTTTTAGGGAGTCCGAAAAGGATCAAAAGTGACTGCTCTGGAGAACTAGGCAAGAGGTTTAGCAAACAATCCGTAAAATTGCTTATAGACCTTGGCAATCAGATGAAAACCAAGGACTTCCCGTACTGCAGTTAATATTCCCGAATGGTGTGTTCAGTGCATTACGGCTTGTAAGGCGGCAGACTCGGTTTCCTATGGATAAAAGGTTGTAAGCCTATAGGGGTCTCCCAATGTATACGCGACGGTGCGTGGGAGCACAATCCGTACTGGCACCTATCATTTCACCGTGGAGGAATCACCCAACCACTCGACGGTAAGCTACTAGGTTTAAAGACGCCGGAACACGTCTCTAACCTAGACCTCTAGAATATTTGCGTTATGTTCCAATGCATTGTTAGGTTCATTCAGTTTATTTTACAGTTTATCTTCAATTATGTTTCGGTTTTTTGGTCCTACCGTATGTGATCTCTTGAAACTTCCCAAATGCAAACTATATGCCAAAATTATATCATTTCATTCAATGAACTCTATCTACAGGAGAGTTGAGATCTTTACACAAAGAAAATGATCGACAAAGATCCTAATGCAGCTAATAACAAGAAATGAAAGTTTTTTTTTTCTTTTTCTTTTTAAAAGCAACAAATAACAATAAATGCTAATTAATATAATGCAAAAAGATCTTTTGTTTTTTTCTTTCTTTTAAGAAAGCATAATGCACTTAACAAACCTCAAGAGATATTCACAAGTATAAACAAACACAATTCACTCAATGGAAAATAGAACGAATTCTGAAACATCAAGATGACCTGTCAAAGCAAGGAAAAACACAAAGACTTTCAATGAACCATGTGATCTAAGTTCAGATGAAGTCAAGAAAAATCCAAACAAGCTAGAAGTGAATCACTCGAAGCATAGAATACCAAACTTTCACAACCACTAGATGAGTGCGGAAAACAACCAAAAAGTTGACTGGATTATCAAACCACAACTTCCCACAGAAGGCTCGACATGCAAAGCCACTAGGTGTTCTAGGGATAGGATACAAAATCGATAGAAATAAGCAAACAACTGAAGGATAAAAGTAATAACCAGTCACACAAAGGTCTAACACACTTCCAGAAGCTGCAAAAGATATAGAAAAACAAAAATTCAAGGTTAAGGAGCTTTCAACTAACAAACTGGCAAAATTCACAGAGTTGGCGCGACTGTGAATCAGCAACTTGCGCTATTCAAGAATTGGCGCGAGTTCCTCTTGTGAAACATGCGCCAACTGGCGTGACTGTCAAAGGAAAAAACTGCTGACCCAAAAAATAAACGAAACAAACTAGGGTCGAGCCAACAGTGCTCAGAAGGATCAAACAACAAATAACAATTTTAAAACTAACCCAGAAAGCTTATTAACTCAGGCAAGCAAAGGAAAACTAACATGTAAGACAAATTCCAAATCGTTCAGTCTGTAAACCAAACTGGAGATTGACTGAAGTGGCTTTGATCTACTTCACTAATGTAAAGAAATAGTGTTTCGAAGGCTATTTGGCCATGCTCCAGGCTCCGTCTAAAGTTTACAAATCAAACAACAAGCTAAACTCCCCAGTGGAGTCACCAAATTGTTGAATAGGTAAATCCCCTCTGTGGACAGAGGCGATCCCACTAGCCCAAAATGGGTCTAGCAACAATCAATTCACGTTGCTACGCAAGTTCCTAGTTGTATACTAAAAGGTGGATTACGAAGACCAACCTGGAATCCAATGCAAATGTCAAAGTAGAGTTGACCCTCTGGCTCCCTTGCTTCAGCAGGTCACAATCCTAGCGATCCTCGTGAACAGACACCTGCACATGCAAAGACCGAGACAACTACAAGCATAAAATCCACCAAAGTACAACTATATTTCAGTCAGAAAGGAAATAAATCAAACATCATAATAGACAATGAGATTGGAATCATAATAGCAGTCATTTATTAATGAATAATAGGCAGAGAAAGATACAACCAAGGTTTTGACGTTGAACCTATTCTCTCGCTGGGTGAGCAGCTATGTATGCCTTGCAATAGACCTTCTCTCTCTCAGGATTCCGGCAGCATAACCTCCCTATGCTT
>APFE030040278.1:53928-106095 GCA_000404065.3 Pinus taeda | reverse complement strand
GCACCAGGACACCCATTGTGGATCGACATTATCTCTGAAAAGCTACTGAGGATAGATGTCAAGGATAGATGATGACTCTCGACCTCTATCAAATGGATTTTTCCCTCAAAAGACTTCATGATCTGAAAGGAAAAAACATATGGGCACGCGTTTGCCAAAAATCATTACCAAACTTAGTTGGCACGAGTGTTGTTCTAGGACAGAGCGCCAATGGGCGCACCCCTTTTTAAGGATCTCAGTGATTGGCGTGGATAAGACACTTTGTACCTGCGCCAATGGAAAAAGGGCACTTTTCAGGGATAATTTGCAGAAGGTGTCTTCAGGGAACATGAAGTACATACTCAGGGGAACATAATGCAAGTGTTTTTCGGCTATGTCACTGCTCACAGGTCCCGAAATGTATCCTCCAATGTACGAAAAACAGGGGTAACAAGGACGGTGACCAATGGTGACAAATTACTGTGTAACAGACTCATTCATAAACCCAATAACTGTAGACATGCCAAGACAACAAACATATCCATGCTCTAGTTTCTCATTGGAGAAATAGGTCCAATCACATGGTGCACTCAAATGTGAAGAACACGGTTCCAAGATAAACCTAAAGCGATGATCAATACCAAGAAAGTCGACCACCATCCTCTTCCTTTCTAATTTATGTAAGAGGTGATGTAGGTGTGTGAGGCCGAGCATATAAAAATGATAAGTTATTAAAGTGAGGCCAAGAGCCTTGCAATGTGATGGATTGATCACATGTCAAGTCTAGAACATTTTAAAGTTTATTTGTGAAATGTTTTTTATATTCAGTTAAGATTAGTTAGGAATATCTAGTTAAAATAAGTGATTTTATAGTTAGTAGGTAGTTAGGGCTAAGGAAATTGGTACACATTCATGAACTCATTTCTCAGATAGTTTTTTTTTTTTAGTTTTGGAGAGAGAAGGAACATTTTGACGGGGCTGGAATTTTTTAGTGTGAGAGATAGGTACGTTGTTTTTTTCTCTGTGTGAGATTTAAGTTAACTCAACAACATTTCTTAGACGAATGTTTTTTATCAGCAAATCGCAATTTGTAAGTGTGTGTGAGACAATTATTTGCATATGTGCTTATGAGGTTTGAGAACCGTAATATTAATATTTCAAGATTGAAATTGAATTGGTCTTTAAATTACTGTGTTGAATGAGGAATTCATGAACTTTATTTTTTTCTATTATTTACATTTAAATGAGAACCTGAAGAATCATATTTTAGTTAATCTTATAATCCAATGCTTTTGCATCCAATATTGTGTATTGGAAAGGGTCATTTACATTACAAATTCAAGAATATAGATCACTCTGTATCAAGCCAATAGAAGAAAGAAAAATTGTAAGGAAAAATAGTCATCAAATTTGCAGGTCAATTTCTGATCAAAGGAAAATGAAATTCGAAATTCTGGCATCTGAGTTTTGTTTAGAGCAGTGTCTATATGGTAAGTCATGAGTGATCTTCCAAAAATATCTTTGGTTTAGGAGTTACAAAGGGATATTTAAACTGTGTTTTTACAGACTACATGGATGGGAGAAACAATTTGTTGTTCCCCCTGTACCAACACTGGTTTGCTGATATAGCAATGATTTGTTGTTCCCCTTATACCAACATTGTGGTTTGTTGAGATAACAATGATTTGTTATTCCCCTTGTACCAGCACTGTGGTTTGCTGAGATAGCAACAATTTGTTGTTCCCCCTGTACCAGCACTGTGGTTTCCCGAGATAGCAGCCATAAATTTGTTGTATCAAAGCTTTAACATTGTTGGTATCTATAGTATAGAAAGATGAATAGGCAAGCAAGAAGGGCACGAAGTCAATGAGGCAGACCCGTGGGTAACGCAGAACTCTAGGAAGAGATAAGAAGACTGCAAATTTGGTTAGAAGCCATGGAAGTAGGGAGACAAGGAGATCACAAAGGTGGAGATGTTAGTGATGCTGAAGAGGAACTTGAAGAAGAAGGAGCAACACCTGTTGAAGAAGTTGTTGAGGTTAAGTTGTTGAGAGCAGTATTGGGCTCAAGTTCAAGGCCAAAGCCTGAAATCTCTATTTATGATAGAAATCTAAAAGATGAGAATCTACTAGATTGGATCAATGAGATGGACAAGTATTTTCAATATGAGGAAAATGATGAGAATAAGAGAGTCAAGTTTTTTGTGACAAGGTTCGAAGGCCATGCTGCACTATGGTGGGGCAATGTACAGGCTGAAAGAAGGAAGAAGGAAAAATCATTGATCAAGAGATGGGATACAATGGTGGAAAAGATGAAGAGTAAGTTCTTGCGAAAGGATTACCAGCTAACTATTTAAAACATATGCAAAATATTAAATAAAAGATGGTGACAGTGAGAGAATACACTAAAAAGTTTTACAAGGTGAATTTGAGAGCATGCTATGTAGAAGATATCCTGGAGATGACAACAAGGTATATCAATGGTTTGCGGTTAGATGTCCAAGATGAATGCAACATACTTTCTCCAAGGACAATAGATGAAGCATACCAGTGTGCCTTGAAGGGAGAAGAAAAGATAGCTAGGAAGCAAAGATCTAGCAGAGGATGTGGTATTTCCAAAGGGAAATGATAGACAAATGGAAGGGAAAAGTTTCCTATGCAAAATAATGGTGAAGGAAACTAAAATCAGCAAGGGTAGTTAGAGAAAGAAGGTGGAAGAAGAGGAGGAAGACCTTACCACAAAGGTAGAGGTACAGGAAGAGGTAGAGAGACTATCTACTGGTGTTACAGATGTAAGAAATTGGGTCATCAGTCTTTTGAATGTCCTGAGAATGACAATATGAGACAACGAGCTTCATACATAGATAAAATTGAAGAAGTAGAGGCACAAGCACCAAAGGTAGAGAGTGTGCTAGAGAATGGAGATCTGTTGATGATGCACAAAGTGTTGTTAAAACTAACAAAGGTCTCCTGAACCAGTCCAAAGGAAATCCTTATTCAAGACAATGTGTAAGGAAAAAGGCAAATGCTGCAAATTGGTGATTGACAGTGGAAGTATGAACAATATAGTCTCCCAAGAAATGGTGGAAAAATTGGGATTGAAAAAGATTAAGCATCCCACACCTTATAAGGTATCGTGGTTGCAAAAAGGACACCAATTATTGGTGCATGAGAAAATTGAAGTTGAGTTTCAGATAGGAAGGTATAAAGACAAGGTGCTCTGTGACGTAATGCCAATGGATGCTTGTCACATTCTTTTGGGTCACCCATAGCTGTTTGATAGGAAGGTGACACATGATGGAGAGAGAAATTGTTATAAGTTCGAAAAGGATGGCATGAAGCACACTCTTGTACCATTGGAAGAGAAAGGTATATCTAAACCAAGCAACCCAAAAGCATTGCTTCTTACTATTAAGGAATTTCTACAACATATCAAAGAAGAAGAGGTAAGGTATGTAGTGGTTTGCAAGTCAAGGGTAGTACCTATGCACACAAAAATTATAATTTTACCTATTGAAGTTCAGGAGTTGTTGCATGAGTTTCATGATATTGTATTTGATGAATTTCCAAGTGAATTTCCACCCAAAAGAAGTATCAGTCATCACATAGACTTGATACCTAGAGCAAGTCTTTCGTACAAGGCTGCATATCAAATGACACCCAAAGTGAATGAGGAAGTGAGGAAGCAACTCCAAGATTTTTTTTGACAAAATACTAAGAAGAGAAAGTTACATTCTTTGTGTCGTACCTGCAGTACTAAGTCTAAATATGGGTGGAGAATGGAGAATGTGCAATGAATCTAGAGCAATCAACAAGATCACTATTCATTATAAGTTTCCATTGCCACAGATGGATGAAATGATGGATTTCTTGGGTGGAGCAACTTAATTCTCAAAGATTGACCTGAAAAGTTGTTATCATCAAATTCATATCAGAGAAGGAGATGAGTGGAAGACAACTTTGAAGACCAATGAAGGCTTGTACCAGTGGATGGGCATGCCACTTGGCTTGTCAAATGCAACCAGTACCTTCATGCAGCTGATGAATGAAGTCTTGAAGGAGTTCATTGGCAAGTTTGTCATTGTTTACTTGGATGACATTTTGATTTTCAGTCAAACTAAGGAAGATCACTTAAGACATTTGAAGTATGTTTTATTGAGACTACAGGAAGAAAATCTATTGACTAATATGAGTAAGTTTTCTTTTATGAAAAGTGAGCTTATATACTTGGGTTTTGTCATTTATAACGATGGCTTGAAAATAGATCTGGAGAAGGTAGAGGAAATTGTAAATTAGCCCTCACCTAGGAATATTTTTGAGGTGAGAAGTTTTCATGGCTTGTGTGATTTGAGGAAGAAGAGAAATCTATGAGAACATTACTTTCATCATTCTATGTTTTCTCATGAATATCCAAGTATTGGTCTATAGAGAGGACTTAATGAACTTCTCCCTCTCCATAATTATGCTTATTTTCATCCCAAATATATACTTCTGAATCTATGCTATGCATGGTGGGAGGATAAACAGTTAATTATTTTGTATAGGTCCATGTGGCCTGGTCATTGAACCTGATCTATGACTAATGTAAGCATCAACAATCCAATGCCTATCTGGTATCAGAGGATGCCCACCTAAAGTGATTTTGGGTTGTAGGACCATGAAATCTATAGGATATTCCCATGAATCCATAAATATTACTACATACTCTAGTATCCCTTCTGGTTTAACAATGGATTTTCCAGTGAGTTGTGTCACAATGGGGCTCTAACTAAGACCAAAGAGTCTTAATGCTTCCATAGTTTCATGTATCATTACATTAGTGGTAAAACCTAAATAAATTAATGTGTTAGGGATAATATTGTTGTTAATATACACATTGATCATTGGGTTTCCTGGGTCATAATAGTTGGCTTCTAGGACCCTTCTTGTCAATAGTTTTGATAATTTCCCCATAACATGGACAGTCTGAGGGTCTTTCTTCTTTATCAAAGGTTTCCTCAAACGAAGTTCCCTAATCACTTTAGAATAAATGGGCACATTTTTATGGCTTTAAGTAGTAGTTTTTTAAAAGATATGTTTCTATGTAACCTAAGAGATAAAATTTGGTTTGAATAATAAGATTCATTTGGCTTAATATTGTAGGGTAAGGGAGAATTTAGGGTTTAAGATGTGGAGGTCAAGGATTTATTTATGTCCTATTTCTTCATTCCAAACCTCTTTGTTTAGATCATCAATTCAAATTCAAAGTTAGTTTTTAGTTAGGTTCCATCCAAATCATAGATGAATATCATTGTAGTCTATGGTGGAGATAAAGTAGGTAGAATAGGTTGTTGAAACCTATGTAGGTTGAGATTCCTTCCCATTATTTTGTTAGGGATCAATTGTGCTGAAAATTCAGGTCTAGGAGGGTTATATTTGGGTACGTTTAATTGTGAAAGAGGAAGGAATTGCATGGGTGGTTGTATGAAAACTTGTTGGGGTGCTCCATAGGTAGGATTCCTCCACTTTGGTTCCAATTCTAGTTTCGGAGAGGAGGATCCCATGATTTTTTTGGTAGACTCAATGGCTAAGATGTGTTCTCTGTAACCATGTTAGTCTGATAACAATTATTATAAAATTGAGATTGTTATTGGACCATAACTGGGGGCTTAGGATGCCATGGTTTCTTTGGTGAAATGCAATACAACTACTCTTAATCACATACTTATTCATATACAACCTTAAGACTCGATAAATTGAAAGTTACCAGTTTTATGGTAATTTAGGCTTATAACACAATGTCCACCTAATTTCCATAACATTCCTTAAGAAGATGTGTTTTTCAACATTTTAGACAAAATATAGCCTAAGTTGCTTCTACTTCCTCCTTCTTCTTTTTAGTCTTAAGTAAATATAATTGAGAACCGAGGGATCTAAGTAGGTTAGTTTTCAATTTTTCTAGTTATTTCCCTAGATAATTTTTAGCGACTCCATTTGTAGCAGCCCTAATATTTCATACCATCATTTACTAGGGTCCCTTTCCCATTTTAGATTCTCCTTGAGTATATATAAAATATATTTCTATTATGTTACCATATTTTAACTCAAAAACATCTCCTCTTCCATCAAGTTAAGGAGATCCATGAACTCCTCTCAAAATCCTATCAGAAACAAAACTTGGTGGGTCCCAAAGGTTAAGTCTTCCTGTCTTGTTTTTCGTAAGTAGTAGTTAAATGTCTCAACATAATCCTCAAGACTCGCATATTCCTATTGGTTAATTTTCAAGACTTATTGTTTCCTTTGATTTATAATAATCTTGGTATTTTTCCAATAATTTTTGCTTCATATGTTCCCATAACCAATGCTACCTTGGTCAAGTCACATGAATGAAAATAATGCTACATATTTCAATGTAGCAGGAAATAGTTTCATCTTCTAGGCACCAATGATGGAATTGTAGCTTTGAAAAAGGACATACAACATAAAGGGAAAGGTATGAGGGTCTTCCTTAGAGATACCATGGAAGTTCAGTTCTCTTCAGTGATGAATATTTTTCATTTGACATTCGAGTTAATTTCAGTAATGGGGAATTTGAAGGAGTTTGATTCTTTTTTTACAGTATGGTGTGTTGTATTTTCTCAGGGATTATCTTCTATGTGTGAGGGTGCCTTCAAATATTCAATAAATATAATGTATTTCAGGTTGTACTTCTCCTCAGAAGGACATTGTTCACTTTTTGGAGGGTTTGATTGTTGAACTAATTTTTAGGAGGGAACTGTTCATTCTCAAGAGGATTTTACCCAATGATATAGAAATCTATTTTATAAAAGGAAAAATATTCCATTGTATCAAATATTTTTTCAGCTCCCAATTTTGAGAAAAACATTTTATAGTGTGGGATAAGATCCAGGCCCTTTTCTTCACAGGAGAGCTCATTGCTTGTGTTGAGTAAATTGACTAGCCTTACTTCTTTCCCTCTTGTGAATGCATTATAATGTTAGTGTGGGGGTTTTTATTGATAAATATACCAATTTCATCTCTACTCCTAGGCATCTAACAAGTCATACTGAAAGAAAAATAAAATATCAAAATAATGAAGTCTTGAAAATGTGAAAACTAGCAAATAAATTGACACAAAATTGACACAAAACTGATTGTATTATTAACAGTTCCTTGACAACGATGCCAAAAATGATGGTATATTCAATTAATTCTAGTTATATTAGCAATTGATTGATCTTTTGAACATTTAAATTAAAAATTTGAGGTTCATTTGGAACTTGTGAGTTGTTGTGCATAATTTATGCTAGTGCAAATTGTTATATGTTAATATGATGATTTCCATATTGCAAGATAAACATGCTTTCATAGGTCATTGATATGACTAAGCAAACATGAATTTGTAGGAAATAAATAACTCTTGTAGGAAATTAAATTGTAGGAAAAATAAATTGCAACTCATAAAAGTAAACACTCTTGCAGAAAAGAAACCACACCAACTTCTAAAATGGGCCTATTCAAGTATAATGATATTTTTGGTTTTTTGTAGAAAATATGCAATGGAATGTGTCTATGATGCAATGAATTTTGAATAAACAACCCAAAGAAAATAGGAAAACAACACACCTCTCTATCATAAATCGTTATTGAAAGTAGAGTAAAAGTAAGCTACATGTATGTGCAACAACAAGAGTTGGAGAAACCATCATATGTGTAGAAAAACTCAAATATGTTAGCTAATCATTAACCCTAGAATTAATGTTTTTAATCATTTAGCATTTAATTCTAGATATAAGAAAGTAACATGACTACAACATATAAAATATCAAAGTTGGAGCGAAAGGAAACTAATATAATTGCAGCAAAAGGGAATTAATGGAATTGTAGAAAATAGAACTAGTTTTAAATTAATAGAACTGTAAATACTAGTAAACCTACTATTGCTATGTAGTAGTACCAAGTTAAGGTGGGATCCATTGTTCCATATATGAGGTATTTCGAAATATTCAATTACACGATCACAAGATTGGCATTGAGCGATTAAAACAACGAGGTCTTTCTATTACAATGAAGAGAAAAATTATACAACCAACAATAATTTATTCCTTTCATTCTCCTCCCCCAGGGCTTCAAAGGAAGCTAGATATTTATAAAATATCTTTGTTAACTAAATTGAGTGAAAGGCTGGACAAACATCTTGAGAGAATCACAAAACGCATCCTACTACAACAATATATTTAGAAATTGGTATGAATTGAGAAAACCCTGACTCAAATCAATTGGGAATTGTTTCAAATTAAGTTGCGCCCCTTAAGTGGTCACCCACTTGCATCTACCTCCTTCCATTATGAGAGACTCGTGTTGGATGTACAACTAGATTATTGACCAATGAGCTAGTGCAACATTCTAAAGTCATAGTAATGAAAAATCTAAGGAATTCATGTGTTTCATGAACTTCATTCGTCTTGGGTGAGTTGTAATATTCACTTGTGTACATGAAAATGCTAGAGTTGTAGAAACATAGAGGATTTGAAACAATGACTTGGAGGGGAGTCGTAACACTTCTTGTATCGGTCTGAGGAGTTGTAGACCTATGTGTCAGTTAACACTTATTGTGGAGTTACAATTAGTGTTACAACAACATTGAGTTGCAACTATTGACTTTTTCTCTTGTCTAATAATGTTAGTATGAAAGCTAACAATTGTGAAACATAATTCATTTTAAGAAGCGTAAAGTTGGGAAAACTAGATTATTCATACCTACACTAGATATAGGGTAATAATGAATGAAAAATGCATAAGGAATGAATGGAAAGTGAAATATTGACACTCAAAATTGTACAAGTAGGTGTTGAAAATGTGCCAATTTCGGCACTTCATACTTAGTACCAAAAGGTTATTTGCAGGTGCAGAGAATTGAATTTGGTGATCACTTTCACTACAAGAGAAAAGGTCATTAGTGATGGTCATGTCTGTGATGGACCTTTAAGGTCCGTCACCAATGTCGCATATGGTGACGGTCTCTAAAAAAGCGTTGTTGTGAGTGTATATAGTGATGGTCCTTTAAGGTTTGTCACCAAAGCCATTTTCAATGACACTCTTGGTGAGGGTCATTAAAGGACCGTCACTGATTCTCTCTTTGGTGACACTTTTGGTGAGCGTTGTTAGAGGCCCATCACTAATTCTCTCTTTGTTGGCACTTCTAGTGACGATGTTTTATTGACCCTAAACGATGCTCTTTTTGGTTACTTTTGGTGACGGTCAAAGAATATTCGTTATCATTGATCATTCCAATTAGTTTTTGATGACGCTTCATGCCTGTGACAGAGCTTTAAGGTTTGTCACAAATGTTGCATATGGTGACGGTCTTTAAAAAAAATTGTTGTAAGTGTATGTAGTGATGGTCCTTTAAGGTTTGTCACCAAATCCATTTTCAATGAAACTTTTGGTGAGGGTCGTTAAGGACCCGCCACTAATTCTCTCTTTGGTGACACTTTTGGTGACGATCATTAAAGGCCCATCAATAATTCTCTCTTTGGTGACACTTCTAGTGATGATCTTTTATTGACTGTCACAAATTCTCTTTTTGGTTACTTTTTGTGACGGTCAAAAAATGTTCGTCATCATTGATCATTCCAATGAGTTTTTAATGATGCTATGTACCTATTACTATATATTTTTTTAAAAGATAACAATTTAAGACCATTATTGTGGAGTCTTTTTCATTATGTGTCCAAGGTTATAGTGGTTATTGTCAGTGAATTTGTTAGGAAGTAATTAGTGTGTATCATTTCCATCAAGTCATAAGAATATGGTTTTCCTATCATTTAACACATGAACTATGAAAAATAGTGCTATGCAAAGCAGACAATCAAAATAACACCATAAAATGAAATCAAACCATTAGACCACAAAACTGTCTGGCATGTGTCAGCACGCCTTTTCATTCCTTAGCATGCCCTGGAACTCCTTAGCTATCATGCCCTGACAACTACCCGTACATTTTTTGCGACATGGGAAACCAAAAAAATCCCACCTCAACTATAACAACACCTTAACTATAACAATGACTTGACCAAGTTACAATTATTACAACTAGACTATTCCTTGTTCACCTAAGAGCTTCCTATAACTCACCTAGGCTACTCATGTATAATTTCAACTTATCCAACTTAATAAGTTAAGAATACAAGGCTCACATCCAACTGTGGTCATAAAATTAAACAACTAAGCAACAAATTTTACATCTTGACATGCCATAACATCTAGAACGCCTAATAATCCATTGGCACTGTGTAGCACATGTTAGCATCCCCTACATTTCTTAGCATGCTTTGGCACTCCCTAACACTCCCTAACACTTCGCACACCTTGTACTCACTAGATAACACTCTCTATCACACTCTTATTCATTCATTTCCATGCATTTGAAACTACTTCTACCTTGTGCTTCCATGGAAGTTCTCCCTAACACTCCCTAGCATGTGTTGGCGCCACACCCTAGCGCATAGAACTTCTTCATTTCAAAGTTGGAAGAATTTCACATGATTCTTTTGCTAACATGAACTAATCCATCCAAGTCATATTCATGAAATAAACATAATCTTCGAGGAATAAAGATACTCTTTAACTACTAGTGGGCGTAATTAAAATAGTATCCACTACACACTACAATTAAGTCAAAATACAATATCATCCATTAGCTGAGTGGATGACAGAAGGCACTCCAAGGACTCTCTCAAAAGTGGAGCCCCTTTAAATTCCTATGATATTCACAACACTATAATTGTTGGAGAGCCAAGTGTTGATGCTGCTTCCAATGGTGCTAGAAGTTCCATTTTTATTACAGAAGAGACTCCGAACTAGAAAGTTTAAAAGATGTAAAAAAGAACACTAGATTTATAGAATGATAAAAAGTCACAATTGATGAAATTTGGATATTTCATGAAGACACAATGAGTAAAAAAATTGAACTAAAGTGTTACATTGATCAATGAAAAGAAATTGGAGCAAAGTGACAAAGTTCAAGTTCCAAAGAAGAGGAATGTAAATAATTCAAACAAGTCATCAATTTTTGTTTTTCCTTCCTTAGAGAGCATGAGATAGAGTGCTACATTTGACAAAGATACTGAGATTTTGGAATCTATTCAAGCTTAATTCAACGACAAATATGTCAACACTTCTCGGCTTGAAGCAGTAGAGGCTTTTGCAAAGGCACCAACAAAAGCGAAAGAAGAAGTTGATTTAGGAGAGATTGGTGCTAGTGAAGTAGCTCCCAAGGTAGGTTGAGAAACAACTTTTGTCAATCACCAATTTGACTAGATAGAATGCAATTGAGTTTCTTGAGCTTGCACTTAGGACTATTGTCAAGACAAAAATGATTTTTCTTTTTTTTCTTTGGACAAAGAAAATGCAGTAAATGCATGTTTCAAGGAGGGTGGATTAGATGTTTTTGAGGTGATAGTTCCATAAAATGATTCCAAGTTTTGGTTTTTCCCTTGTGAATACGAATTTTTTCAAATAAAAAAGTTCTTGTGTTAAGAGAAAACACCCAAAACAAAATTGAATAAAATTTGACAAAAAAATATATAGAGGAATAAATCTCCAAATAAATATGACTCCAACTTCACAAGGCATGGAAAAATTGAGTTTCCAACACTTAGTTATGGTAGTAAAGGTCAATATAAAAATGTTTCCTTGAAGTCTATGAATGCGATAAAGAAAAGGACACTTTGGAATTCATCCCATGTGATGGTTAATAATTTGAAAGGAAACCTCCCTACAGCTAGTTATAACGCTCATACATTTTTTGATATTGTTACATAGTAAATGCCATCAATGCAAACATAAAACTCTTATGAACTTTCAGGCTCCAAAGGAAAATGACACTCTTGCTTATAAATATGGTTACATATTTGCCGATAGAAGCAAGAATAAATGGTAGGTAAGCTAATGGAGAAGATTCCCATGCATGGATTTCATGAAATAGTTCAGGTGTAGCATGAAATTAAGTTAAAAAAATATGAAGGTGAGATCAAGATCATTAAATAAATATCCTATGGTGATATACTATTACTTAAATAGGCATTAAATAACACTCTCTAGCTCACAGTCCTAGGTTTGTGATCATAATGCAATGTGTTGGACAATTGGCATTATCTGATTGGTTGGTGGAACTTGGTATGTTGGCATTGATACCAGTCGAACTAGAATTGAGGCCAGAAGCAACATATGTCAGCATTGGTGTGATAATGTTGTTCAAGTGGAGTCCCATGGTTGCTGTAGTGATCTGTAGAGAATCATCATAGTAGTACACTTAGTGGAGAAGCCATAAAAAGATGACACTGATAGTTGGAAGTCCTAGAATTTGGAGGAGTTTATGTCTCAAGATACCATTTTAGATGTATTTGGAAATGACTTCATTGGATAGTGTTCTAGAAGAGACTTCCAATGGCATGTTGAAATCCATAAAATTCCTTCTAGATCAAAAGTTAAAGACAGTTGAAGTTTGCAGATAGAAAATTTCATTCTTCGGTACTTAGGTAGATTTTGAACCAGGTTGGGCCTAGTCGGAAGTTTGGCCAAGCTGAAGGTCAGGGATGCATAGTAGAGTTGGCAAGAGAACATCATGATCCCCCAACCCCCGACTTGTGTGGGACCATCTCTAAGTTAGATTTTTTCCCTAGTCAGAGGTAGGAGGTGTAGAAGAATTGGTTGGAGAACATTGTGACTCCTGATCCCTGACCTATGTGTCACCTGGTATTGTGGCAGCTGACATAGTGTGATGTGACAGTATGAAGGACATTTGGTAGGAAGATTCAAAATTGTTGGGTAGCATAATGGGAAAAATATAGGTAACATGTGTCACCAAATAGAAGGTACCATGTGGCCTAGATGATTTGATCATGATGTAAGATGGTGATGGGGAAGAACCTTGAAGTTTGGCCAAGGGGAGGTTTTGTGAATATTTACCCATGTATTTGGTCTTCACCATTGAAATTGATAAAATGGGCCTAGAGGATTAGAAAAGGATTTAATTTGGATGTATAAGGATGTTGGGGGTCGATGCAAATGCAAGTGCATAAGAAAACAGAGTGAGGCCGACTCGCAGCCTCACGACCTACATTGGAATGCATGTCGAGGACATCATTATGAAGTGTTTTTGTGTGTTAAATACCTAAAGGATTTTATTCTAAATGAAATATTGTATACAGGAAAATTGAGATACAAAGAATATGGGGACCTTAACTTCTCGCATATTAGTGTTGCTTGGCATAGTTATGCTTGAAGTTCTCCTCATTCCACGAAGAGATAAATGAGAGTAATGGAGATGAGACAAAGCTCAAGAAATAAATGTTGTTTGTACAAGAAAACATTAAATGGAGGAGATATTTGAGTATGTAGGTGGACTGAGAATTAATTCTTATCTTGGTGGAACCACTGGAGTGTTGGGATGTAAGAGGAGAATGGGAGTGGCTAGGTGTTGGGATGTAAGAGGAGAATGGAGATCTTTTTAGGAGTATGCACTTGAGCAGAGTGAAGAATAGAGTGAGACTTGCTAAAGAACCATAGATATTGAGTGACATAATAGCACCTACATAATTGACTTCAAATTCCCATCCTTCGCATTGAATCAGTTGGCATGACTGAGAACATAAGCTACAACAACATGAAAGAGGCTTGTTGTTTTGGGTTCATTCTTTTCATTAATTGTAATAAAGCTACAATTGAATCCCATTCAAAGTGATTAATTTAATAGTATTCGTCTTGCATTCTAAAGGAATAACATCATGGAGAGTCATGCAGAAGTATGCTTCGAGGCACTGTGTTGTAGAGACAACATCAATCACAATGTAGGAAAGGAAAACAACAATGGAGAGAAATTATGCAAAGAGGGGAATGCATAATTGTTGAGGGAGAAAGAGTGTTATGTTGTGGGTGTGTGACTGAGCTAAGTGTAATTGAGTAAAGGTGTATCACATGGTTTAGACTTGAGTTGGGTGAGAAACATAGAGCACAATTCGAAGGAGAACTCGGGAGATGAAGGAAGGGAACTGGTACTCGAGCGGACTAGATTTATTATTTTATTTTTATGTATATGCATTGGCCTTTGTTTTCAATTTGAAAATTGTATAAAAGGTAAATAGTGGCTAGAGCTGGTAGTGGCTTACAATATTAAGAGGTTCGTGCCTCTTAGAAACTAGTGGCTTGATATGTTAAGGGGGTTGGTGCCTCCTATGAGTGGGTTCTCACAAACAAATTTATGTAATTAAGTAGGTTCTTAATTTCCATCATAACAAAAAATAGATTAGTGGTTTTTTTCTCTTTTATTTTCCACGTAAAATTACCTATGTCAAAATTCGTATGTTTCTCATGTGATGGATTGTATGTACATGTGAATGCCTTATCTTATTGTTCATTTGTATTGTGTATGGAATCTTTCACAAGTAACTGAATGTAGTGAAAGGAATCAATGACTTATACTTAAAATTTTAAAGATCCTCACAATTAATGATTCACCCCCATTTGATTAATTCCTTATTTCAACAATTGGTATCAGAGTTAAGTTCCTTCAGGAAAAGTCTAACCACTAGAAAATAGACCCATAAAGAATTATTTCCAAGCAAGAGAGTGAAGATGCTTACTCAAGAAAGATACCAATCTTTTATGGGACAAACTATGCCTTCTAGAAAGTTCGGATGTAAGCTTATATTATGTCCCTAGGAGTAGATGTTTGGAGCTTTGTACTAGTAGATTATGATGTCCTTGACATCCCTCCCCCTGATGCAGCTGGTAAAAAATTATATGGAAATAATGATAAATACAAGAATGCCATTCTCTTTGGCCTTAGTCAATTTTAACTTGTAAAGGTTATGCATTGTAATTCTTCCAAGGAAGTGTGGGTGAAGCTCAATCAGAGTCATAAAGGAGATGATAATCTCAAGAAAACCAAACTTCAAACCTTCAAAATGAGGTTTGAAACCTTAAAAGTGAGTGATTCATAAAAAATCGTAGCAGAATATGTCCTAAATGTTGATGAACTAACAAATGTCATTAGAGGACTCATTGAAGAAGTGAAGGAATGTATGATTGTTCAAATATTCTTAAGATATCTAACCATGAGATTTAATGCCAAAGTCTTTCCCATTAAACAAGTAGTTGATTTAAGGAATATCAAGATGGATCAACTGCTTCATACTCCCATAGTGTACAAGATGAGAGTACGAAGAGATAATTCTGAACCTAAGGAGGCAACATTCAAAGTCAATATTGCTCCATTTGTGAATCCAATCAGGAGTTGACTCGATTTTCCAGGAAACTAAAGTATGGCTCAGGAAAATATAAAGGGAATTTTCCCTTTAAATTCTTTGACTGTGGAAGGCATGGACATTTTTTGTCTGAGTGCCCTTACAAAGAAAGGACAGAAAATGAAGATGATCAAAAATTTAGAAATAAATCTAAAAAAAAATCAGAAGAAGATGTTTTATCAAAAAAATGGGCTCTACTCCAAGGTTTATAGCTCAGCACCAGAGTCAAACAACAAAAACTCTTGAGAAAATGATTCAAATAAGTATTTAATCATGGAATTTGGAGCATACTCCAAGAAAAAAAATATTAGTGACACTCAAGTGGAAGGAGAAGAAGTATGAGTAGTGGAATTTGAAGCGGAACTCATCAGTGCCGTTGATGAGTTAAAGAAGGATAGGGAAAAGAAAATAGAGCTAAAAGAAAAATTTCAACGTGCACTATTATTATTACTTCGTGAAATAATTTGTATAGTAGACTAGAGCTGTCATTTTCTATCGCTATTTATTTGTTCACAACAAAGCGATGCAGTAAGATCATTTCCTAGATTCAGAAATTTGTTTTCTTTATGATTCACCCTGAGGGAATGAAGAAGATTGTGGCCACAACCTCCAAACAGTGCTCCTTCTCACGACAATAGAAGATGGACAAGGTTTTGGAGGAGTACAGGGACATCTTCATCTCACCCATAGGGGTACCTCTACATTTTCATGTCAATCACTTCATCGATCTGACCTTGGGAGCACTGCTACACCATGGACCAATCTGTCAGTGATCTATTTTAGAGAAAAATGAAATCAAGGGGTAGATTGATGAGCTGTTACAGAAAGGTCCCGTCAAACCAAGTTCATCGCCATGTCAGATCCTGATCATGTTCGTATAGAAGAAGGACATGACCTAGAGACTTTGCATTGAATATCCAGTGCTGAATAAGATCACTATCTGAAATAGGTATCCAATCCCATGGATTCATGACCTTATGGACTAGCTCGAGTGGGCCAAATATTTTAGGAAGATTGACTTGAAGTCTAGTTATCACCAGGTACCAATTGAAGCCTCGGATGTGTGGAAAACTGCCTTCAAATCTAAGAAGGACCTTTTCAAATGGATGGTCATTCTTTTTGGATTGACAAATTCCTTTGCAACCTTCATGAGGTTAATGGATGATATCCTATGACCCTTTGCTTACTCATTTGTGGTAGTGTGTATGAATGACGTTAGGATATTCAACCATAGCTCGGAAGAGAACCTCCAACATATTCGAGAGGTCTTCCAAACCCTGGGACAACACAAGTTGTGTGCCAATTTGGAGAAATGTACTTTTAGTATGACCCAGGTTCAATATATGGGGTACATCATTGATGACCAAGGTATGCATGTGGACCCAACCAAGACATAAGTCATTCAGTATTGGCCAACCCCAACCACTCTAACAAAGCTTCATATATTTCTTGGTCTTGCTAACTGCTACCGCAAGTTTGTGTTGGGGTTCTCTCATATCACTTGGCCTTTAAGTCAAGTCCCCAAGGGAGGAGCCAAAGAAAATTTCTTTTGGTATAAATCCCAACAAAAAGTGTTTGTTGAGTTGAAGCATCATCTCTACTCTACACCAATTTTCACATTACCCAACCTACAACAACCATTTGAGATCGAGACAAATGCATTCAACTCTACTATTGGTGTAGTTCTTACTCAGTAGGAGCATCCCATGGCATATCATAGTGAGACACTTTCAGGCACAATCCGAAGGTATCCTACCTATAACAAAGAGGTGTATTCCATTGTGCAGGCATGTTAATAAAGAAAGCATTACATTATGGGAAAGGAAATGATCATCCACACAAACCACTGAACCTAGAAGTTCATATAGACACATCCAAAGTTGCAGAATAACTTGCGTCAGAAATGTTCAACATACTAGCAACCATTCCATTTGAACATTAAGTCCAAGAAGAGAAACACAAATAATCTTGCAAACTACCCCAACCAACCACCGGTCATGGCGTTGACCACTATGCTAGAATCTTATGTCCACAAGAATCCGAGGTGGCCACATATTTATAAGAGTGATCTAGAATTCAACAACACATACCTGATGCTCCTTGAAGGAAAGAAATTTCAAAATTTTCACCTCTACGATGCACTGTTATGCTAACTCAGACACCTATGTGTTCCATCAAATGAGTGTGGAAAAATTATTTGGCAAATGCATTATAGTCAGGTCGTTGGAGAATTCAAGGTAGAGAAAATAGTGGTAGTGTTGCAGAAGTATTTTTATTGGTCAAACATTCAACAGGATGTTGAGAAGTACATCAGGTCCTACACTTCCTACACCATTGCCAAATAGAGAAAGGCCTATACACTCCTTTTCCTACTCCTAGTTGACCTTGGGAACCCATGTCCATGGATTACATGTTAGAACTTTCTTCTACTACGCATGGCAATGACTCTGTTTTCATGGTGATCGATAGATTGTCTAAATGGCCATTCTGGTGACCTACAAGAAGTTTATCATAGTAGAAGCCACTACTAAGATCTTATTTGAATGACTGTGGGCACACTTTTGGATCCCACAGTCGATTATCTTAGATTAGGACAACAGGTTCTTCAGTAAATTTTGGTCAAGTCTCTGTTCGAGGTTGGGTACCAAGCTCACTAAGTCAATGGATCTCTACCCCAATACTGATGGCCAAATGGAGGTCATCAACAGGATGATCATACAGATTCTAGATATGTACAAATCGAAGCATCCATGCACATGGGATGATATCCTCCCCTATGTCCAACACATTTACAACAAAGCTCTCCATAGCTCAACTTGCCACAACTCCTTTTAGGTGGGGTTGGGATTCTAGCCACTATATCCCATCGATGTGTTAATACCATTTGCATCTAGTCACGCAGATCTAGCTCATGTCTAGTTCAAAGTTGACAACGCTAACAAATTCATTGAGCACATTCAACACATCCGCTAGTAGACCCATGACATATTGGACAAAGTGAATGCTGAGAACAAGCAGCATCATGATTAGCATCGGGACCCACACAAATTACAGGTGGGTAACACATTTTGGTTACATTTGCAGAAGCAATGCCTCAGGGTCCTACCTCAAGCTTCACCTACTTCAATATAGGTCTTACACCATTAGTAGGGTTGTAGGGGATAATGCTTTCGAATTTAGCATTCCACCATTCCCTCGCCTGCACCCAATGTTGAATGTGGAATTCCTTCGACCATACTTTCTACCATTACTGGACACATTAGACATTGCAGAACAACTCACATCAATAAATTTAAACACAGACTGCATGGAATAGGCTAGAACTGATCAGATCATGGACATGTAGATCAAGGACACTTGCCAACGAAAGATCCTACTATATCAGGTTGTCAAAGTTGTCCAACTCCTATACCAAGGCAGGTGGCATTCCAGGGACTAAGTTCAGTAGAAGTTTCCCCATCTCGTGGAGACACTTAGTGAAATGGGGACCATTGCTTCCTAAGGGTGGAGGAATAATTTAGGTGAATATTGGTGTCCACCCACCTATTCCACTTGGACCCCCACTGCTATTTTTTTTTTTCAGTTACCTTAACTGTAGCAAAACTTACTAATTTTACCATTTTTTGGGTCCTAAACTTCTGGAGCCATTTTGAAGGACTAAAAAACGTTTTAAGGGAAACGGGGTATTATGATAGTGAAATGGAGATTATATGACAATGTTACAACCTAAGGAAGCTGATGTACCAATTTACCTAAACAGGGTCCAACATTTTGTCACTTCTCCTAGGGTTAGGTTTTAAGATGTTTAGGGATTTCCATTGTTTCTCAATAATATATAGGCCTTTGAGCCTCATTATAACACATTTTAGAGGCATGTAACCACCACATCTCTTCTCATAGATAAGCTACAATCACCCGAGCTAGCTTGTTTCCATTTCTGTATGTAAGCATATTTAAGTTCTTTGATATTAATGAAATATTTTTTTTTTCATCTCTATGTGTACGTTTATAATTGTATTTTATTGTGTTCTTTCATAAATTTGGATCAATGGTATCATAGAGGTTTTATATTTATCTATTTTTCTTTGCATGGTCCAAACAAGGTCACGATATAAGGATTTAGTTCTTGAATTGGTTGGACCTTTGCAAGACTAGCCTCAAAAATCCCGATGTCCTCCCATGGTGGAAAAAAATAAAGATGAGGGGTCAGGAGATCCTTTCAAAATATTGCTCATGGAAGCCCTCATGATGATGGATAATTTTTCCTAGATCCTTCGGTGGCTACCCACAGGCAACACATCTTCATCCAACAATCACTCTAGAGGTAAAATTCGTTTAAAGGTATGAGTTACCATTGACATTACCATATTTGAAGTTTAGATAGATGTAGATGCTGAGGATATATGGTTAAATATTTTGGAATGATATATTTTTTAGTTCAAGACTTTTCCAATTTGGAAAAGATTATTTTTTCACTCCTTAAAGTTTCCCCACAGGTAAAGGACTAGTGAGAAACCTACTGTGAACCAAAGAATGAGAGGGTATCATCATTGTTTTGATCCACACCATCTTGGAATTATCTCTAAGAAACCATGAAGGAATAATATTACCATCTCGATAGCTATAAAGGTAAATACATAAATTGGACCACGATGCAACATGGAAGGGACCAAAATGTGTCGGAATTCAAAAATTTTCTCAATACCCTTCGCACGAAGCTAGGTATCAAGGATTTTGAGCAAAATTTGGTACTCAATTACCGCAACTGACTACACAAGTACATCGAGGATAAGATTGAGTTCCTCAACATATCATCACTTGGTGCTACCTATTGATTTTCTTACAAGATCGAGCAAGAAGTTTAAACAGAAGAAATGAAACTTTGGATCTACGAATCTGAAGCAAGGAAAAGGCACCCTCAAACTGCAAAACAAAGGAGATAGCCAAGGAGGGGCGTCCCAGGACAACCCATTGAAGCCAAAAGAAAATAAAAACACCCTGAAGACAAATGAGGACACAAGGAAATTGTGTGAGTTCTGTAAGAGCCCCACTCACAAAAAAAGTGAGTGTTGAGCTAAACAGTTATTGGTGGCCAAGAAGAAGGCTTCCGAATTAGATGCATGTTATGAATTTGAGTTAGAAATTGATAAGGTGAATGAAAAAGTGAATCATATTATCAATTCTGAACCTATTAAAACCATTTCCATCACGAAGATCCTGAAGGATGAGCCCAAAGATTTAGATAAGGGAGACCAACTCTTCTACTCACCGATGTGGGTGAATGTTTTTCCGTTGTAGTTCAATGTCGACGGTGGGAGCCAAAATCACCTTAATTTAGCAGATTTCATGAAGCTGTTGGGCTTGCTAAGCACACCACACCTACATCCCTACATGACTACGTGGCTTTACGAAGGGAGAGTTCTCCGCATTAGCCAACAATGGCACGTTTCCTACGGCATAAATCCCTTCACAGATGAGGTGTTGTGTGATATTTCTGTTGATGATGTTTTTGATGTATTATTAGGCAAACCATACTTATGGAAGAGACATGTTGTGTATAATTCTAGGCCTCACACTATTATTATTACTTTGGTCAATAAGTTGCATAGGATATCAAAGGTAGCATTGCCTACTGCCATTTCTTTGATCACTACAAAGAAAGGCAGTAAGATAATTTCCCAGACCGGGAAATATTGTTTCCTTATGATTTTCCCTCAAGGTGAGAAGAAGATTGTGGCCACAACCTCAAGATAGGGCTCCTCCACACAATAGAAGCATATGGACAAGGCTGTGGAGAAGTACAGGTACATCTTTACCTCGCCCAGAGGGGTACCTCTACACTATCAGGTCGAACACTCCATCAATCTGACCTTGGGTGCACTGCTACCCAATGAACTGATCTATCGACACTATGTTCTAGAGAACGATGAAACCAAGAGGTAGGTTTAATATTTTTTGCATAAAGGGCACATTAGAACAAGTTTATCACCATGTGGGAGCTTGATCATGTTTGTAGAAAATAAGGACAAGACCTAGAGACTCTTTATTTTGTATTGCGTGCTAAACAAGATCACTGTCTGGAATAGGTATCCAATTCGATGGATTGATGACTTCTAGACTTTATCAAGGGGGGGAATATTTGAGTAATATTGCTTTGAAGTCCAGTTATCACTATGTACCAATCAAACCCTTTAATGTGTGGAAGACTTCCTTCAAATCTAAGGAGGGCATTTTCAAATCATTGGTCATTCCTTTCGAATTAACGAATGCCCCTACAACCTTCATTAGGTTGATGAATGACATATTTCAACCCTTCAACAACCCATCCGTGGTGGTGTATCTATATGAAATTATGATCTTCATCCTAAGTTGGGAAGAGAACCTCCAACATATTATGTAGGTCTTCCAAACGATGTGACAACACAAGTTCTGTGCCAATTTGGAGAAATACACTTTTGGTATGACCTATGTTCAATATCTAGGGTACATCATTGATGAGAATGGTGTGCATGTGGACCTAGCTAAGATAAAATTCATTTGGGATTGGCCAACCCCAACCACTCTAACAGAGCTCCCCAACTTTCTGAGTCTTTTAGACTTCTACCACAAGTTCGTGTTGGGGTTCTCTCACATCACTTGGCCTTTTAGTCAAGTCACAAAGGGAGGAGAGATAGGAAATCTCTTTAGGTGTTAATCCCAACAGAATTAATTTTTTGAGTTGAAGAATTTCCTCTTTTTTGCACCAGTGCTCAGAATACTAGACTTGCAATAACCATTTGAGATTGAGATAGATTCCTTTGACTCTACTATTGATGCAGTTCTTACTCAGTAGTCGCATCCTGTGGCATATCACAGTGAGACACTTTTAGAAACAGTCCAAAAGTATTGAACCTATAAAAAAGAGATGTATACCATTATGATGGCCTCCCACCAATGGAAGCATTACATTTAGGGAAAGGAAACGGTCATCCACATAGACCACTAACCCCTATAGTTCATACAAACACAGCGGAAGTTCAAGACTGATTTCCATAAAAAGTGGTCCACATACCTGCAACAGTTCCATTTGAACAATAATTACAAGAAGGGTAGCACTAAAAATGTTTCATACTACCTTAGCCATCCTTCGGTCATGGCACTGACCATTGTGATCGAATCTTGTGGATACAAGACTACAGGGTGGCCACATCTTTACAAGAGAAATCCAAAATTAAGAAACACATACAAGACACTTGTGGAGGCAAGAAAGTTCGAAATATTCACCACCAAGATGAACTCTTATGCCACCTGGGACACTTCTGTGTTCCTTCAAGTGGGCCTTCCAAGATGATTTGGGAGGCAAACTAAAGTCAGGTCGGTCGACATTTGAGGGTAGAGAAAGCAGTGGCATTGATTGAGAAATATTTTTATTGGATGAACCTTCAACAAGATGTTGGGAAGTACAATGGATATTTCACTTCCTACACCAATGCTAAACCAGCCATCATGAAGAAAGGCCTATACACCCCTCTGGCTACTCCTAGTTGAAGTTGGGAATCCATCTCCATGGATTACATGTTGGGCCTTCCTTCAACTAAGCATGGAAACGACTACATTTTCATGGTCGTTGTTAGATTCCTTAAGATGGCCATCCTGATGGGGTGCAAGTTGAGTATCACAGCAGAAGCCACTACTAAACTCCTATTTGAACAAGTTTGGGTACACGTTGGTATCCCACATTCCATTATCTCATATAAAGACAGTAGGTTCCTATGTACATTTTGGTCAAGTCTCTAGTCGATGTTGGATACCAAGCTCACTAAGTCAACGAATGTCCACCACAAAACTGATGGAAAAATAGAGGTCATCAAGAGGATGATCGTACACATCCTGCATGTGTACAACTCAAAGCATCCACACACATGTGATCATAGACTCCCCTATGTCAAGCATAGCTACAACAAAGCTCTCCATAGCTCAACTGGCCACAACCATTTTTAGATGCGATTGGGATTTCAACCATTATGTCCCATTAATGTCACCATACCATTTGGGATTTCAACCATTATTTCCCATTAATGTCACCATACCATTTGAATCTACTCAGACAGATTCAGATCATGTCAAGTCCAAAGCTGATAGGGCTAAGAACTTCATTTAGTGCATTCAGCACATCACCAGTAGGTCGATGACATTTTGGGCAAAGTTGATGCTCAGTACAAGTAGATTCATGATCAACATCAAGTTCCACACAAGTTCCAGGTGAGCAACAATGTTTGGTTCCATTTGTATAAGGAGCTTTGTCGGGCCCCATTGCGAGCTTTTCCCACTCCCATATGGGCCTTACACCATCACTAAGGCTGTAGGTGACAATTATTTTGAGCTGAGCATTCAATGTGTATTCCCTTCGACCATACTTTCCACCATTACTAGACATATCAGGCATGGCAGGACGACTTACACCAACCTAGTTAAACTCAGACTACATGGAATAGGACACCACTAGTTAGATCATGCATACGAAGATCAAGAACATTCACCAATAGAAGATCCAACTGTATCTTATTGTCAAAACTAGCCAGCTCTTGCACCAAGCAAAGTGGCTCACTAGGGACCAAGTTCAAGAGAAGTTTCCCCATCTCATGGAGGCACTCAATGCAATGGGGATCATTGATTCCTGATGGGAGGAGGATTATCTAGGAGGATATTGGTTTCCACCCTCCTATTCCACTTTGACCCCCACTTTTGTTTCTTTTAAGTTTCTTTAATTGTACCACAAATTACTATTTATGGCAGTTTTTTGGGTCCTAATCTTTGGGAGTCGTTTTGAGGGACTAAAAGACATTTTTAGGGGAAAGGGAAAGACTAAAAAAGTCCTAGTCATATTAGCTAGTATTTTTTTTCATCCTCTTCAAGATCGTCAAAATGAGGTATTATGATAGCCAAACGGAGATCATATGCCAAAGTTAGGACCTCAGGAAGTTGATGTACTAATTTACCCAAATAGGGCCCACAATTTTTACACTTCAGCTCTTTGGGTTAGGGTTTTGGATGTTAAGTGTTTTCCATTGTTTGTAAATAATAAATAGGCCTTTGAGCCTCATTATAACATAGTTTAGAGGCATGTAGCCACCACATATCTGCTCATATACAAGCTACCATCACCCGAGCTAGTTTATTTCCATTTATGTATGTAAGCATATTTCAGTTCTTTGATATTAATGAAATGAATTTTTATTTATGTTGCATCTCTTTGTTTATGTGTATATCTATATTTTGTTGCGTTCCTGTATAAGTTTAGATTAGTGGTATCAGAGAGGTCTGCTCCTTCTCTGTTTTTGTTTGCATGTCCCCAACAAGGTTAGCATATAAGGAGCTAGGGCTCAAACTTGTTGAACCTTCACAAGACCAGCATCACAAACCCCAACGAGCTCCCACGACAGAAGAAAAGAAAGACGAGGGGGCATGCAATCCTTTCAAGACATTCCTTAAGGAAACCCTTGAGCGACAAAGGAACACGATGATATATTGCTTCACCCAAAGCCTTTGGTTATCTATAGGCAACACATCTTCATCTAATAGCCACTCTATAGTGCCACTCCTTTTAAGGTACAAGCTAAATTTGACATTCCCATATTTGAAGGTCAGATAGATGCATATGCCATAGGCGGATGGTTAATATGTTGGAAGGATATTTTCGAGGTCATGACTTTTCCAATCGGGAAAATATTACTTTTTCACTCCTCAAAGCGATCCTGCATGTCAAGGATTAGTGGGAAACCTACTGTGAACAAAATAATGAAAGGGAATCCTCACGATTTTTAGCCGCAACCACTTGGGATTCTTTCCGAGACACTATGAAGGAACAATATTACCATGTTGGGAGCTATGAAGATAAATACATAAAGTGGACTACATTGCAATAGGGAAGGGACTAAGATGTGCCAGTGTTCACAAATGTTTTCCCTACCTTTTGTATGAAGTTGGGTTTAAAGGATCTTGAGTAGAATTTGGCACTCAAGTAATGTTACTGCCTACACAAGTACATCTAAGATGAGATGGAGTTTTTGTACATCTCCTCACTTGGCACTGCCAATCGATATACTGTTAATATTGCGAAGAAATTTAAACATAAGAAGTGAGACTTTGGATCTGCAAATCCAAAGCAAGGGAAAGGTGCCTGCAAACCACATAGAAAAAGGAAAAATCCAAGGTGGGGTGACCGAGGAAAACTAGCCAAAGCCAAAAGCAAAGAACAACATGACGAAGACAAAGAAGAACACAAGGAAATGGTGTGAGATCCATAAGAGCCCCATTCACAATATAAGTGAGTGTCAAGCCAAGTAGTCATTGGGACTGAGCTGAAGGCTTCTAAATCAGATGCATGTTTCAACTTTAAGTCAGAAATCGATAACGGGAATGAAAAAGTGAACCATATTATTGATGCATATACTAGTCCCACTGTTGCTAACACAACCAAGACCTAGAAGGATGAGCATGAAGGTCCAGAGGAGGGGGAGCGACTCTTCTACTCACAAATGTGGGTGAAAGGTTCTTTGTTGCAATTCATTGTCGACATCAGGAGTCAAAAGAACCTCATTTCAACAAAGGTCATGAAGTGTTTAGGCCTTCCAGCCA
This sequence comes from Pinus taeda, assembly GCA_000404065.3. Taxonomy (NCBI): domain Eukaryota; kingdom Viridiplantae; phylum Streptophyta; class Pinopsida; order Pinales; family Pinaceae; genus Pinus; species Pinus taeda. The sequence goes on along the minus strand of APFE030040278.1, from coordinate 80,213 downwards.
CACCACACTTGTAGTCGTACACCATCGGGTTGCTTCCCCAAGGGCAAGATCTCCTTGTCAATCAGCAATGTCGTTCCCTTCACAAATGAAGTACTATGTGATATTTCTCCTCTTGAAGTTTGTGATGTATTATTAGGCCAACCATACCCATGGAAGGGACACGTTATGTATGAGTCTAGGCCTCGCAGTGTTATTATTACTTTCGACAATAAGTTGTATAGGATACTGGAGGTAGCACTGCCACCTACCTATTCCAGTTTGACCCCCCTGTTATTTCTTTTAAGTTTCCTTAATTGTAGCACACCTTAGTATTTTTGGCATTTTTTCAGATCCTAAACTTCTAGAAACATTTTGAGGGACTAAAATGCATGTTTAGGGAAAATAGAGAGACTAGAAATGTCCCAAAATAGTTTTCTGATTTCTTTCAGACTCCTCTTTGCGATATTCGAAATGAGGTATTATAGTAGCCAAACGAAGATCATATGAAAAGGTTATGACCCTGGGAAGTTGATGTACCAATTTACCCAAACGAGGCCAACAATTTTGACACTTGATCTCCTAGGGCTAGGTTTTTGGATGTTTAGGGTTTTCCATTGTTTCTGAATAATAAATCAGCCTTTGAGCATCATTGTAACACATTTGAGAGGCATGTAGCTGCCACATCTCTTCTGAGAGAAAAACTACAATCATTCGAGCTAGTTTATTTCCATTTCTGTATGTAAGCATATTTCAGTGCTTTGATATTAATGAAATGAAGTTTTATTTCTATTGCATCTCTGTGTTTATGTATATATCTGTATTTTGTTGCATTCCTGCATAAATCCAGATCATCTATTTACTAATTAGCATGTGGTATCTATTGTCTTTACCAAAAATTTCTATCTTAACCCAACACCACTAAACATACTCCTTAATTTTTCCATTAACGTCTTGTTCATCCTTTTTAGAAATCAATTTTGTTGAGGTGTTTAAGGGATAGTTTCTTGCCTCACTTTCTACAAAAATACTCAAATCCATTATTGAGAACTCTCCACCATTATACACCCTCAACACCTTTATTTTATTCTCTTTTCTATTCTCCACCAGAGCCTTAAATTCTTTAGTCTATCAAATACTTCATATTTCTCCCTAAGGAAATATAACCATGTATTCCTTGAGAAGTCATCTGTAAATAAGAGACAGTACAAACATTTACCTAATGATGGAAATAACGGTGAAATAATATAGGTCCAAACACATCACTATGCACTAGCTATAGTATTTTCTTTGTCCTCTAAACACTAGAGGATAATCTCACCCAATTATGCTTCACATATAAACAATGTTCACACACATAAAAATTCAAAGAGAGATGAGGTGTATCTTCTACCATATCATTACCATGCAGTACTTGAAGGCCCTTGTCTATGATATGTCCCAGTCTTTGATGCCACCACATAGACTTTTCTCCTTATGTTGCAATACTTTTTACTTCTTCTACTCCATTCTTAGGAACAATAGAACTATTGCACCATGAAATAACATTTCTTCCCAACATTTTACATATAATTCTAATCCAAACTCTCATCATCAATACCATTACTCCTTCAACCATCATGTAGGTATCCTTTTCAAACATTTTTTTTACACCTACATTACTCATCTTACATAAAAAATCAAATTTATAGCTAATCTTGGGATGTGTATAACAACATGGAGTATCCTAATCCTTCCATCCTTGATATAAAAATTTAATTTTCATCATCTAATGACTTTAGCTCTCGAATCATCTCCTAAGGAAACATCTTCACCATTAAATATTTCAAACTTGTAAAACAGCTCCTTGTAAGGAGTCCTATCAAAAGATGTATTCATGTTTACCAACCATGAATGATGATCTACCTATGTACTTTAAGAAGGCATGAACACATCCCCTCCTCCATCTGAGGAGTTTTTTTCTACTATAAAAGGAGCATCTTCTGATCCCTTCCTTTTCTTTAAAATTAATCACTTTACTACCTTTGTTTTAATGCCCTTCATTTATTCATCTCCAACATATCTTTACGAACCTTCCTAAAGATTTAGATCTTCCTTTATGTTATGCGGAATTTACAACTATGGATAGAAGTGTCTTCCCTAGATCTAATGTACTGGTCTAGAACAACCAAAAGCAAAGAATATAAAGTTCCCCTTAGATAAATTGGAGGATAGAAATAGGCTTACTTGGAATTTATTACAAGCTCTTATCTCTTCTAATTTTGTAAGCTCCGATCACAGTTCTGATTTCTATAATTAGAACATCCAAATACAATCAAAACAAGCCAAATATCTACGACGTCTATGTCGTATTATCCGATCAATCTATTCAATGAATCAACAAATCATTTTAATATATGAAAGTAAACATAACATAACACATATAGGGAAATGGTATACTCTCTGTATTAATATGAAAAGGAGAAAGTTTACAACCAAAAATGACAGTTGATCTTGTAGAAATCTCCCCAAGTTGACTTGTCATTCCTTACCAAAAAGCACACCTCAATGTCACCCTAATGCATGAAGATGATAACTCGCTTCAGTCTAACGAAGTAGTATGAGGGTATGATTAGTCTACAAAAGATAACCCTGATGTTGTATATGGTTGTAGATTTATAGGAGAGTGTGGTAGTTTAGGAATCCTTACCCATTTACCAATATAGGCTTGAGATCCACTCTTAATGGGAGGAGGAGATCAAGGGATAAGAGGTGAAATATAGAAGGTAGGATCAAATAGGATTTGAAGTTCTTATCTAAGCTGAATGGTTGAAATGACTCCTCGAAGCTTTTGGAAGATGAAGATTTAGGATTCTTTTTAATTTTCCTGAAATTGTAGAATCATCGTACCTCCAACAAGGGAAAATTTTTTCTTCATCAGTGCTAGTACAGAACTAAGCAACCTTTGATTGAACACAGGTCCCTAAAGGACTAGGGTGTGTTGGGCCTTAAAGCCATTGAAATGAAGATCAAGTATTTGGGGTAGTCATTCTTAAGGATTTGTGTAGGGATGATGACAAGGTGTTCATGGATGTCGATTCATCCATTTTGTAGGCCTATTGACTAGATGTGACAAAATGGCCTATAACAAATTTCCCCCTAAAGCATAAAGTCAGAAGTAGTGGTCGATGATTGAAGTGATTTACCTTGTGACAAGTTTGGATCAAGAACAACTAGTCTGATCATCATTTGTTACAACACATTTTCATCATGATGATTTCCGATGAGGGAGGCATACCCATGGTAAAAACATAAGCTAGCCTTAGATGTACAATGATCAAGAAATAGTGTCTATTGATGATGAATTGTGGATCCATCATTGGATGAATATATGATCATATCCATCATGATTTGTATTCTTGCATTCATCCTGAAAACATAGCCAGGATGGATGGAACTAGATATGGGGTCTTCTATCTCGTTCACTCGATCACCCAATGTACGAGTCTAACCATGTGAATAAAGGAGCTAAATTAGAACATGGTAGGCACCATCTTATTACTAATAAATGATGTAATCTGTTAAAATATGCAAGAGAAACCACTGATGATGTAATTTGTTAAAATATGCAAGAGAAACCATCGATGATGTTAACAAATCTTAAGGTACAATAGTATAATCCGTATGGTGTGAATGAATGAGTTGAAGTCAAACACTACGTATAATCTTTTGGTTGGAATTCAATGATGTGAACATGTCACTGAGAGTGAGGAAAATTTCCATTGATGCATGTAAGCTTGAAGGTACTAAAGGAAGAGTGCCTAAGTCAATTTCCTGGACAATGAGATGATGTCAATGGGAAGTGACCCATCGCAAGAGAACCTTGATGTATCCCCCATCAGCAACACGAAACAGGTATCATGATTTGGGACAAAATGACATTGATGTGGAACTAGTTCAAGAACAACACACACGAAATGAAGGCTTAAGAGTATAGTAGAAGATATCAACTGAATGACTTCTCTTGAAAACATTGACGACACTAAATGAAGTTGGAATCATTGACCTAAAACTGAAAATGAAGGATTTAAAATGGTGTTATGAACCATAAGACAATCAGATTTCCCAACACAGAAGCCACAAAGATGAAGTGGAAGTGTGTTGTGTTCAAGAGCGACTCGCTGCTAGTAATAGGTAGAGTACCTTACTTTCCCAATTTCCCCAACCATTTCTCGTGAGTACCTATTTATTTTTTAACAATCTTGAGGAGGATAAGATATTCTTGATCTATAAGTTCATCATTTAGATGAATCCCTCTAAGTATCTTTAACAAAACTTGAGAAGGATTGGCTCAGTCCCGTCATGTTTGAGGGGTCCATCACTTTTTGATGCTTTTATGACTCCAACAAAGGTGAAACTCAACATCTTTTTCATGTTTAGAGAGTTTTAAAAAGAGGCGAAAGAAAATCCAAAGGTTCCTTTTCATAAATAGTCCCTTGAGTATGAAAAGGCATAAAATGATACTCAAGAGAACCTCTTAGCCATGTTTGACTAAGGTATTCATTTTTTGTAACTAGTATATCTTAGTCGAAAAAAGGGTTAAACTTATACTGATTTGATTTCTTTTCATTTAATTTAACGAGTTTGAAAAGACAAGTGCTTGACATTATTTTCATATTTTTGGACTCTAAGAAGAGCTTAAAGGGGACTCCTACTAAAGCAACGAGTGGTATAAGGGTAGAAACTAGTTTCGATCAGAATGGAACTGCTTAAAACACATAGAGGTAAAGAGGTTGGATAATAAGACTACTCATCATAGTGGTTCCTTAGGAAAGGGAAAAAAATAAGTGATAGCATATGATCGGCCAAGTAGATGGTGATGATGGAATGAGAAAACCAATGTTTATCTTGCAGAAGCAGGCTGCTAAAAATGGCAATCACAACAATAGGAAAAGAATGGTTTCATTTTTACACAAACTTGATACATGGGAAACTATGTTTGAGATTGGTTTCCTTTTTACACAATCTTGAATTAGAGACAAATTGTGCTTGAAAGTAGTTTGCATGCTCCCGACATAATGACTCAATTCTAGGAACATTCCCCCCAAGCTTCATTTCACTCACCTAAGTAAACCATTGGCTACTAACAGGTCGATGGAATGAAGGCTCATTTACAAGATGAAGTGAAAGAATCGATTGGGAATTTATGAGATCTAATTAAAGACTCGAATCGGAAGGGGGTTTGTTTCATTTTTTAACGAGCTTGAGATTGGAAAATAACTATTCTCAAGGTACTCTATTTCATTTTTTAATGATTTTGATACAAGAAAAGGAACTCTTCTCCCAACACCTTGTTTCATTTTTAACGAGCTTGACACAAGAATAGGAACTTTTCATCGGGACCTGGTTTCATTTTTTTAAGAATCTTGACACAAGAAAATGAACTTTTGTTTGAGACCTTGATCATGACATCTAGGAGGCCATGACTTCCAATAGTTTCTCATTAGATGGAAGAACAATTCTCTGGTAGGGATACATGCCAATGGATCCAATGGAAAGAACAGGTTCTAGTGCTCCCACTACATGATGCACTACATCACGTACTAGATCATCAGTAGATGCGGGCATGGAATAAGTTGACACATAATTAATCTATGGCAGGGGAGATACCACTTTCATAAATACCATTTATGGATTTTGATTTGTTTGGATTCAAATTAGGACAAACAAATGGAATTTGATCAATGGTCAGGATTCTTCCTTCATGCAAAAAACACATCACGCGAAAGAGTGTAGAGACAAGAGCTCCAATGTCATAAACATGGTCATGCCCGAGGAGTATTAAAATCCAAAGGGCCTTGTACTACCATCAAATTAATATAGATAATCTTTCCTCCCAAGGTAATAGGAAAAAAAGTTGTCTTTACTTCGACATTTTGGACTTTCTGGCGCCATAATATAGCAGAAACATTTGAGGTGAAATCTTGATTTGTGTTATTTAAACTAGTTTCTTGACTATATATATGGATTCAACACCCTAAAAAACCCCTGAGGCAATTCGATTGTGCAAGGGTTAGCCATCATGCTTGTGATTTCAATAAATTGTTGTTGCATTTTAGAGAGATTAAATCAGAAAAGCCCACTGGAAAAGCATGCAAAAATTATCACTAAATACAACTCGATTGGAAACTGAGGAAGAATCCTTAATAGTCGAATGGATCCTCTGTTAAAGGTAAACAAATTTTTTCTTACGGGCAAAAGTTGTAGAGAACCTAAAGCTTGAAAAGTAGTTAAGGATAAAATAGTAACAGATGTACCTCCATCTATGAATGTGTCAGGTACGAGCACATTATAACCATGTACTATGATTTGGAAGGGCACGTAAGGAGGAAGGCGATATCCTTCTATTCAAATCCAATAAAAGGAAGTGACCATACTACTTAGACGAGGGGCATGGGAATGGAAGAACTACCTCCTTGTGCTATAATAATGGGAGTATTTCTCCCCTCTGTTGTGGGAATGGGAGGATTATCTCCTTATGCCAATTAAACAAGAGGGTTTTCCCCCAATTTATTAGAATCTTGAGAAACAAGAAGAGCCCGAGTGGTATGAAGTTCACTCACTACAGGAAAGGTACAATGAACTGAGGGCGGAATCGAGCCGACTGCTTTCTCAAATGATGGTTGGTTGGGAATGGACTCATGGGATTCATGTTTAGATGGAGTGAGATTGACTAGAGATGACTTCTGAACAATCACTTCATCAACTAGTGGATAATTAGGGGAAAGCTTTCGATAACTAGCTAGAACATGAGGCTGAGAAGTTGTAAGGTTTTTTGTAACACTTTTGAGGCTTCATCCATATAAGGACAAAGGTGAATAGAATTATTTCCTTCAGATAACATACAATGAAACTTAACTTTATCTTTTTTTGAACCTTATGAATGCTAGTCAATGGTTTGTCACTAGCACGATCTTTAGAAGCTGACGAAAAAGGTTGATGTGAGCTTGTGGATCACACTTCTAACACATGTGGAATACCAGAGAAATCTCTAAGAAGGTGGTCCCCCTTACATAAATTGTAAGGGAATTTAACTTTTTGGGGTTGATTGGGAGGTTTCTCCATACTAGTTTCATCCATATTAATGGTTTCCCCCCTACTTATTTTTCCTCTTCTTCTTCCATTTCGTATTCTTCTTAGCTTCTTGGTTACGAGAATAAAGACTTTCACTAGGTGAGAAAGAAAAAAGGAATGAAGAAAAAACATGTGAAAAAAGAAAAGGGTCAACTTTAGGATCGACTTGAGGTTGATGTTATTCAGGTGGAGGAGTACTTGGTTGAGAACCAGTCTAGACATTTGGAATCAAAGAGGTCAAAAATAGCCAAATTGGTAACTCAATGGTAAATTCAGGAAGGGACAACATTTCCATATAAGGATAACTAATATTTCCAAAAGAAGGAAAAGGAGCAAGGTTCCTGTTAGAGGAGTTTCTTTGCTTGGTAGAATCAAGAACTATCGCTATTAGTATCATCCTAAGATCCACTAAACCTAAGATCCATGAAGGATTTGTTCCACAGGAAGGATGTTGTTCTATGGTAGATTAATTGATTTTAGAAATTAAAGACACAAAATAAAAGAAAGGGGTAACTAGGAAAACGAGCTTACGAAGAAACTATGAAATACAATATACCAACTCGGTAAACCAAGGATTTACGTACATGCAAACAATCTCCTTGAATGATGTGTTTATTGTATCAGAGTCTACAAGGTAGTCAACTCGGTTACCTATGGCAGGATAAGAACCTAGTGGGGACTTCTAAAATATACCTGAAGGTACGTGGAATCACATTATGTAGTATTTCTATCTAATTCATCACTGTACGATGAGAGAATTCTAATATACATTTCATGCGTGGAGCACCATCCAATATACCCAAAGTTATGTGGAGAATGTTTCGATACACTTGCATACATGGAATGGGATATAACCCGCAAGATAGAACAATGGTAAGAAATGACAACTCCTATGCTGAAAGACTCTAAAAAGCATCTCTAGCCTAGACCTCTATATGTTTGCATTAATGTGACAAATGCTCCTTAGGTTGATTGAGTAAATTCTAAAGTTGATCTTTGATTATGTTTTCATTTCAAGGCTCAAACTCAATGTCTCCTTAACACACCTATGGTGCAACTAATATGACAAAAGAACTCCTTTCATTTTCGTTTTAAGAACAAAAGCCCTAACTAAGTAGGGGAAGAAGAAATCAATCAACAATACAACAAACAAGTGATGCAACAATCGATCTCCTCAACTTCACTATTCCAATCAAAATAAAAGCCCTATACATAATGCAAATAATTGTTTTTCTTTTCTTTTCTTGTAATGTTTAAAATGAAAAGAAACATATAAATTCAACTTCATTTCTCATGGAAAGAAACCACATAGATTTTAACTGTAATGTAAAGTTACTTTTCAAATTCAACAATAAATATATGCATAGAAACCCTAATTAACAAGAAGAAAGAAAGAAGGAAACGAAATCTTATAAAAAAGGTGATGACACTTAGAGGTTATTAACACTCATACACAATTCACACCCTACCCCTCCCCCAGAAATTGAGGGGATGTTTTTGTAAAAATGTTAAGAAACTGAAGCAAACCTCTGAATAATGACCCAAGGAAAAGCAGTTGGAACAAAGCTAATCATAGAGAAAATTATAAAAAATATTTTTTTTACATGAAACAAGGGCTAGCATAGGTGGAGATAGGTTATCAGTGATCTACAATGCAGGTGAAAAGAAGGCTAGGGAGCGCTGCAACACTCTATCAACAGACGAGGGGGAGCATTGATAAAGGAAAAGACAATTTCTAACACAAAAAATCAAATGCAGCCTAATGAAAGGTCTTCCTAAGGTCAATTCAGAGTAAATGAGGCACTAGAGGTCTATTCAAGAGGTGTAACAAGGGATAAGGTCAAGGAAACCACTAAGGGAATGAATCAATCCCCATTGGAGTCGTCATTTTTTTATGTGGAATTTACGATTGCGAACAAAGGTATCTTCCCTAGACCTAGTGTCTTGGTCTAAAAAAATAGAAAGCAAAGAATATAAGGTTCTACTTATAGCAATCAGAGTTACGATTGGATCCTACAAGCCCAGAATAGAGAATATCTTGCGACAAATTCCATGTAAGCCTCTTTCTATCCACCAATTTCTCTAAATGGAACTTTACATTGTTTAGTTTTTATTGTTCTAGACCAGGCCACTAGGTCTAGCGAAGATACTTTCGTCTGTAGTCATAAATTTTGCATAACACTCTAGATTTCAATGTCCCGCTTGTGCACATATTTCTATTTTTTTTAGGAGCATCCCCTTATAGACAAGGTGTCTCCATTCTATCTCTCCATGTTTTTATGTGCGATTTCCTCTAACGACAATAAAGATACTATTTCATTGAATTTTAGGGTAGTTGCGTTACTACATATAGAACAACTAGAGTTATGATTCATAACAATATGATGCACTTATCCTCATCTAAAATATTAATATCAACATATAAAAATTGACTCACCACAATGTTGAAGGAATTCATATGCCTTGTCACCAAGTCTATGTCCTTCATCCTCATATTACATATCTTTTTCCATAGAAACAATTTGTTCACTAAGGACATTAACTAATGTGAAGCCCCTGAGTTGCCCCAAAAATTCTTTGTTGTAACTTCCCCTCACACATTCAATAATACTGAATATAAGAGGCACAATCACAGTTTGTTATGTTCCCTCCAATCCAAATTTATCTATTCTTTTATTGACATCCCCATCGGTGCATAAATTGTATCCACAAAATCCCAATGATCTCTATCCCCTACCAAGTCTTCAATTTTTAGTTTCCACAACTAAAAAATCTACCCATTTGATTTCTTTATCTCTAATTTTGAAATTCTTTCCATTTCCTTTCACCACAAGAATCACTCTTACAAATCTCCCAGTGTAACAAGATCTACCAAAGGCCTATGCCAAACCCCTTAGTCACAAAGGCATCCCCTTGAAGCCAAAACTAATCTAATACCAAATGTATGTTTAAACCCTATACAATTAATCACTATAAATATATTCCTAATAAAAATGGAAAAGATAAAATGGAAAACACAAAAAATTACATAATGATTTTATCTTGGAAATAGAAACTCGAGAAAAACAACAAGCTTATTTTTATGACTAGATTTTTGTATAATATTACAATACACTGTATATATCATGAAATATGTGAACTTGCAATCCAATGTAGTTCCATAACCAAAACTACGAAACCATGGAAAAAATACACCTTGCACCACATAACCACTTATAGCAAGACTATGGGCTTAAAACTACTAAAACTAATTTTAAACATGGGACCCCCTTTGTTTATGGTGCATATAGGCAATGTAGAGAATATAATACATATCCAATAGCCCTTTGGTCCTTCACATGAGATTGATATTTTCCAAGGAAGATTATCCCAGAAAGGAAAGTGGTCCATTTCTATCAAATCCTTTTTGAAAATGCCTTGCAACTATTATAGTCCACAATATCACAATATGTTCTAAGCCTGCAACTTCCATTTGACAAAACAATTCAAAGGCCTGGTCTCAAATACCCTTGCTGGCATAATACCTAATCATTACATCACTTGATACCACATATCGTTTGAGGCATTTTGTCAGATACATATCATACATCTTTGATACTTCCCATTTGAGAGATACAAGCCAAACACACACTTTTAAGATCACAAGGAAATATAAATATGCAAGCAACACACCAACTACTTCCATATGACTAAATAATGGAAGTTCTTCTTTGTAGTTACTACACCTAATAAATTTTCCAATAATGGAATCTATGAGAATATGTTGCGCTCAAGTATTCTTTCAAATTCATATGCGATAGTTTTGATATCAATGGAAGACTACGAGAGGGATGCATAGTCGTTGGAATTAGCCACAATAGCTTGTTCTTCCAAGAAATGCATAATCCATAATGCTTGTTTGAATCTTCCATCCTTGCGAAAGTGAAGCATTGATATTGGATCAAATGGAGTGTAATGGTTATCCATTTCATGAAGAATTATCATTTCCTCCTTTAGTTTCCCCCCATTACAAAGTGAGTTAATATTTCATGATATTGCAAGTGTTTCATCAAACAATTAGTGTGGAATAGGAGGAGGAATGCTATTCAAGGTTTCCACATATAATGATGGTACAAAAAGCCAAATCGTTAAGTCCATCTATGCTAACATTGTATTGTCTCCATCCAACCTTGATGATGAGTGGAGTTGCAAGAGGAGAAGAAATCACATACTGAGAATTGTGACAATAATGAGTGTCATGTGTTACCATTTTTTTTTTGGTTATGGATTTTTCGTCGTGTTTCTATTGCTAATATTGGAATAATGTAGAAAACAAGCCTCATCGAAGTTTGCTACAGCTTTAAAAACAATTCAAAGTCCTCCTTTCCATGCTCATCTCATACATATCTAACAAATATTGCATTTCACAACATAATTATTTTTTCCTTAATTCTATCAAAAAATTTGCAGACATATTATCAATGTCTGCTCCATGCTCCGCCCTTGGCCTCTGTAGGCATAGTTTTGAAACCTGGACTCTAATACCACTTCTAACATCCCCCAGCCACCCAACTAGGTCAATGCCACTTCCTTTAACATCGATATCGTGATCATATTAGATATACATAGGATGATATAATAGTAAAATACATGCAAAAAAAAACATAAAGCATGCGCATAACAAGTTTCAAGAACTTACATGTGAAAATTGATCAACTAGATGCAAACCATGGATGCATGAGCTAGCTGTAATGTCGATCACCCCCGAGCTAGAGTCATGACTCCAATGTGGAAATTACTATTTAAGTTGGGTACATATTTAATACCAACTATGAATAGGTCCATGGTATTAAACTCCCAACAACTTCCAACCAATAGCATCACACCCCCCATTAATCTCACATGCAAGAAATGCACCCCTTCTTTGAACTCACATTCCCTTGGGTCGTGCTAGTACCTATAGGTTTTCCAAATTGAGTTGGCTAGGGAAGTATTAGAGCCTTATGGCTTCCAAGAGTTCATTTTTCCCTCATGGGTCTCTAGGTACCCTTTAGGCCCTCACATCGGAATGTTTTTCCCTACTCGTAACCATACAACTGAAAGGATGAAAAACCCTTTTATAGGTTTGGGTGCCCTTTTATTTTTATAGAAATATATTATAATATTATAATATTTTGATACCAATCCACCTTATTTTTCCATTTGTGGATTCTTATCCGCCCATTTTTTTCATCAGGCCTTGGCTTGTGGCTATCATGTTCATTTTTTGTTACTTGTGCGTTTGTACGATATAGGCCCATTGGTACATTAACACATGGACACTCTAGCCCCACATAATAACCCTCACCTTAAAGAACATCAATACACTGGTTAAGTGGTCTAACACCTTTATACATACAAAAGTATGCAAACCTCAAGAGAATTTGACTCACCAGCCTAATTATCATATGCACATATACAAGACCATTCATGGGTCAAACTAGGGATATTACAAGTTTTAACCATGAAGATTCACCCCTACTTTACCCTATAAGTAGGGTTCATTACAATACTATGGGCTAATACAATGACTTACTAACACCACATCGCCAAGAAACCATACCTCATTTTCATATGACATTTTTACACTAATATGCATGTCTATTTCAAAATAAGCCTTCTAGAATTTTAATTTAATTATTGGGTGGATAGTAGAGATTTAACTTCCATGGAATATGACAAAATATTCTTAGTAGGATTCACAAATCAAGTGTTTAAACTTATCTAAGTTATTCCCCTCTAATTAATTTATCTCAAATTAATTAGTTAAAAAAAATGTCATATCAATATGTGTCATATTGGGCATGTAGTATTGATAAACCATGCTATTTTTCCATGGTAATATAACAAAGGATAATTACAGATTAAGTATTTTCATAGTAAAGTGAGCCTAAATCTCCATGGTTAAGAATATTGTTACATATTTTGAAAAAAATAATATATTTAAATTTTATCTTAATTTGTTTTATAACTAGTCCATCTTATCTCTAGATCTACAAATAATAAACAGACAAAAATAGCCAAAAAAATTAAAAAATTAAAAACTTTGTTCACCATCACAAATTTGAAAAACAATTCTTTTCAGCATCACAAGGTGCTTGACCACATATGCTTTCTTGCGAAATTCCCCACAATTGTCTTCATTTCCATCTCATGTAGATCATTGAACTTCACATAAACCCCAAGAGTCAGACTAACTTCTTCTTATTTTCAATTGACACAATTTTTTCCTTAATTAAATACATGCCAACTGGATTTTTAGTTTGTTGATGCAGCATTGACTAATCAAGGCCTATGCTCCCACTAAACATTTCTTGGGACTGGGTGGTACTATGTAAACCTAAGTGCCCTGCTCGTGGAAAATTAGGCAATTTGGCCGCAATGGTTTGGGAAGACGTTGCAGGGGTAGGGTTTGTCGGGCTGGTGGTTAGGGTTTTCGAAGGTCGAATCAGAATGGCGTCAACTACTGGTGGGATGGTAACAAAGCCACATATTTCTATTGTGCGGAGTTTAGGATGACACCCGTTCCAAAGACTTTTATGATTTGTCCTTGACTGAGACTGCGCGGAAGGGTGTTGTGAGCACAATTGTGCCGATGTCAGACAATACGATAGAGAAAGGAGTTGGAATGTTATGGCGAGAACAGAACCTTGCAGAAAACCCATGCTCAGGTTTTTAAATTTTTATATATTAATTAATTAAATTTAAATATTGTTAGTGAATATGAAGTAGATCTTTATTTATAGTTATTATTTATACGTTATATATTTTGATTTATTGTGCATATGAAATGGCATGTGTTCATGCTTTTGAAATTTTACTCAGAGAAAAGAAAAGATGGATTTAGTATTGCACATGAATGAGATGTATTCTTAGTATATGCTTGGCCATCTATAGAGGTTTCTTGATTTTGGGTAATTAATTTAACGTCTTAATTTTTGGTAATTAACTTAATCTAAAATGAAATAAGACACTCAATGTGTTCTCATCACCAACGTTGGTGAATTAGGTGACGTTGATAGCTGTAATTCAGATTGCCTAAAAAATTTGCAAAATTTTCTTAAAATTATGCCAGAATTTCTATTATTTTATGGGCGAAATCCTGGCCTGGTTAGACTACGACATTGTGGATATTACAAAGTGCACCTCTATGGCATCTACTTTTTTATTTGGCTTGGGAGTCTAAATCAAGTGTGCAACGAAGTTCTTCCAAAAGGGTTGGATTTTCCATTCCTGGATAGTTTAACATTGTGCTGAGTAAGTGTGCAATAGAGTTCTTCCAAAAGGGTTGGGTCATCCATTCTTGGATAGTTTAACATTGTGCCCAGTTCTCTTGAAGATCCAGGTTTTAAAGGCATGTTCTATTGTTTATGCAGCTTCATAGTTTTAGTTCCATTTCTAAGGTCTCTTTCCACCTAATTTTATAAGTTCAGACCATGCCATGCTTCCTCTTTCCTTTAGCTGTCAAGCCCTAGGCTTTGTGCTTTTATTTGATTGCTTGAGCCTTGTCCTGAGGATAAAAGGGAAAACCTATTTATATCTATTTGGCATGTACGAGAAAACAACATGTGTAGGGTCGGACACTTTCATCCTCAGAGGGTAGCAAAGATCTCCTCCAAAAGAGGAAGATATGAGGAGCAACCTACCAAGCAAGAGGAAGATATGAGGAGCAACCAAAGAAGCAAGTGGTAGATAGAATGGGCACCTTGCTCAAAACTGGAGGCAGAGTGGGAACCCAAAATAAAGAACAAGAGAATCCCCAAGGTATCCCCCACAGACCCATTCCCCTGAAACTTAAAACAGAGAATTGGGACGTATTTTTACTAGGCTGCATTGGATTCTCATTCACATTCATGATGACCAAGCTAGCCAGTCTATACTTGGCTGAAAATCTGTTATGAGGCACAACACAAGCACACTGAATGGACCATCAATCCTGCAAATGAAATTTTGGAGAATGGAGCTCTAATTGAAGACTAGAAGGAGGAAGTGGAATTAAGGTTGTACAACTTGAGGAATCCCATCATGCGTGTATCCCACTGAGATGATAAGGACAAAGAAGCCATCCAAGGTATTAAAATATTAAAGGTTATCAATCTGATCTCTAGAAAGCAAATCAGTCCAATCATTAGGAGGCCAATTTTGTTACAGGGCAAAAATATATATTGGAGAAATTCATATCATGCCATTATAAAGATGGCTAGAATATCATGCATAAAATCTTTAAAAGCCACTTTCAAACCACAACAGGGGGATTGGCTCTGGCCACCCTAGTTTTGTAATAAATTTTTTAGATCAGTAATAAGTATAACTCAAGGTAGTAAGTAAATGTTTCGTTTCCTATTTCACATAGCTCTTCTGCAGGCTGTTGGATTGCCATGGAGCATGTTCCACTTTCTTCAATGTAATATGCTATAGTTTCTCCTTTCTTTCTTCTCGTATACCATGAACTTTGAATTTATCTTTTGTGAAACCTGATGGAACAATGTTGCAATAGGTTTTTGAGACAAGAACCACTCCTTCAGCTACATCGCAAAAATTAAAATGGTTTTGGCAAGTCTTTGGGGCCCCATATTCTTCAATGAAGGTTCTGAAAACGATACATTATGAGTGTCAACAAGTATGTCATTCACATCAGCAAAGAAACCTCCATGCCTCCTCCACTCATGGAATGATTCACATTCTACATAAAGTCTTCACGCCTCTATTCAATCTTATAGGTAATTCTTGAATGATTTATCTTCTTCATTTTGCTATGACGCACTTATTTTGTAATTTCTTACCTAAGATAAATTCTATATCTATATTGCTATAGAATTTTAGTTTTGTATCCATATTGCTATCTCATTTTTATAATTTTTTTGTAATATTTTACATCGTACCATAGTTCAATTCCTTAGGCTTGCAAAATTCATCTCTCACATATATTCATTCAAGAGATCAGTAAAGCATTTTTTAATAGACATTAATAATAAATTTAGTCACATACGTAGGTGCTTGAAACTTGAAAGAACTCCATGAATTACCTCGACTTGTGGCTACGACTCTCAACCTTACAAAAATATTGACTGTGACAGAAGAACTGAAAAAATGACTAAAGACCTCCATGCATACTAGGTATTGATGATATAGCCATGAATGAGTAGACAATAAATTGAGAGCTTCTAATGTGCTGCTAGGACAAGCGATATTCATCATCATTTGTTGTGCCCCTGTTGCAAGATCTTGTCTCATGGAACTGTTGGTCTGATCAATTATCTTTGTCCTCTGACACGTTACATATTTTCAATGTTTGTTAAACTTGTTCATGCTCATTGGTTCTATGATCTATCATATCATTCCTCCCATTTGCTAGTATCTATTATTGGTTTGTTGGACTGATCAACAATATTTATCTTTTTTTATTAAAACAACCATATTTATCCTATATTCATCTGCTTCCCAAATTAGTTTAAGTTGTGAATTTTTTGTTTTGTTTGATTTCCATCCAGTGCCTATGCTTTGATTTGAAACTTCGCTATTTGTGCTAATTGTTGTTACTGTTTTCTCTGGGACCCTTGTCATATTTTGGCCTCTCATACCGTTTGCCCCACTAATTGATATTTTTGCTGGTACTAAAATTTAACATACCCACATGTGTTTTCCAATACCTTTCTTTATGCCAAATAGTGTGGGTTTCAGTGCTAATAAAGTAGATTAAGTTCCATCATGGTTTCATCTATTTATTGCCACTTTCCAGTACATTTTGGTAATGAATTCATTTATTGATGAGTAATAAATAACCAGATGAAAACCTTGTTTTCCTTATTCGTAAAGTTCTAAGGTAATTGAAAGGAGATACTTGTCAGGTTTCTTAAATTTAATGTGGCAGCATTTAGTCACTTAGTTTTATCTAGAGTTTGCAGATGATCTGTAATTTATTATGCATGGTTGATTGGTACTTAGCAAGTTAGCACTACATTTTCCATATGTCTAACAAATGATTTTTGAAATTTTCATCCTTTTAGTCAACGATAAAGGGGATAACAGGGTATCAACAATGAATTCTGTTAAGGATCAATGGAAATCATTAAGATGAAATTCTAGTTTTTCCTCTTTTAAAAGGTACCTCCTTAGGCTATTTAAATGATATACGATCAAGTATTTTAAGCTAATGTAGAAGAATTTAGTTAATCACACAGGCTGAGTTTTCAGCTACTATTGAATTTGTTATGCATGGTTATGTGATACTTAAGACTACCATTTAATATGTGTCTAATGCTGATGAATTGCTTCTATTACTCAGTAATAATTGTTTTATTGTAGTGCATCTTTCTGAATCAAAATCCTAGGGAAGGCATAAGGAACATGGGATTGTGCCAACATTCTAAGATGCACATGGATGGATTCAAACTTTGAACAGAAGAACCATAGAGAGAATGCTAGCATGGTCCCTCCATTACATTTTATATTATGGTGCGCTTGTTTGTTGGTTCTGTACTTAGCTAATTGCACTACAATTTTGCAGCACATTTGACTTTTTAAGTAGCCCTTGTTGATACACCTATGTGTCATCTTTATATTATTTTATCATTGGCATGAGTTGCCTTGCAACTTCAAGTTCTTGTATTGCATTCTTCCATCACTATTACCTGATTGTAGCTCTTCGTTTTTAGCATGAATGATCAATATTTATTGATGCCTGTCACATTATTTTTCTCGACATTATTGATGCCAATAGTAGAGTGGACATTTTTCCACCCTTCAACTTGATCAACTTGATGCTCTTCTACAATTAGTGTTTTGGAAATTGGCAATTACCAAGTGATCTATAAACGGTAGGCCTACCTGTCTGTCTCGCCAACATGGGTCCTTCTCCGTGGAATTAAAAATGTACGTCTTTGCAATCACTATAAAATTGAGTTCAAGCTTCTTCCAGATCATCCTGTGATGAATAGCTCTATTCCAGATCTGGTTTCAAGGCTACTTTTCTTTGTTTATGCATTGAAATTTAAGGAAAATATGGGTTTATTGTAGTATATGAATGGGATGCATCCAAGCATTGAAATTTCAGAAGTTGGGTTTATTGTGCATATGAAATGGCATGTGTTCATGCTTTTAAAATTTTACTCAGAGAAAAGAAAACATGGATTTGGTATTGCACATGAATGAGATGTATTCTTCGTATATGCTTGGCCATCTATAGAGGTTTCTAGATTTTGGGTAATTAACTTAACCTCTTGATTTTGGGTAATTAACTTACTCTAAAATGAAATAAGACATTCAATGTGTTCCTCATCACCAACGTTGGTGGAGCAAGTGACGGTAATAGCTGTAATCCGGATTGCCTAAAAAATTTGCAAAATTTTCTTAAAATTATGCCTGAATTTCTATTATTTTTTGGGTGAAACCGTGGCCTCGTTAGACTATAGCATTGTGGATATTACAAAGTGCACTTCTATGGCCTCGCTTTTTTATTTGGCTTGGGATTCTAAATCAAGTGTGCAATGGAGTTCTTCCAAAAGGGTTGGATTTTCCATTCCTCGATAGTTTAACATTGTGCTAAGTAAGTGTGCAATAAAGCTCTTCCAAAAGGGTTGGATCATCCATTCTTGGATAGTTTAACATCGTGCCCAGTTCTCTCGAAGATTCAGGTTTTAAAGGCAGGTTCTATTGTTTATCCAATGCAGCTTCATAGTTTTAGTTCTGTTTCTAAGGTCTCTTTCCACCTAATTTTATAAGTTCAGACCATGCCATGCTTCTTCTTTCCTTTAGCTGTCAAGCCCTAGGCTTTGTGCTTCTCTTTGATTGCTTGAGCCTTGTCCTGAGGATAAGAGGGAAAACCTCTTTATATCTATTTGGCATGTACGAGAAAAGAAAATGTGTAGGGCCGGACACTTTCATCCTTGAAGGGTAGCAAAGATCTCCTCCAAAAGAGGAAGATATGAGGAGCAACCAAAGAAGCGTGTGGTAGACAGAATGGTCACCTTGCTCAAAACTAGACGCAGAGTGGGAACCCAAAATAAAGAACAGGAGAATCCCCAATATATCCCCCATAGACCCATTCCCCTGAAGCTTAAAACAGAGAATTGCGGCGTATTTTTACTAGGCTACATTGGACTCTCATTCACATTCATGATGACCAAGCTAGCCAGTCTATACTTGCATGAAAATGTGTTATGAGGCACAACACAAGCGCACTGAATGGACCATCGATCCTATAAATGAAATTTTGGAGAATGGAGCTCTAATGAAAGACTAAAAAGAAGAAGTGGAATTAAGGTTGTATAACTTGAGGAATCCCATCATGCGCATATCCCAGTGAGATGAGAAGGACAAAGAATCCATCCATGGTATTAAAATCTTAAAGGCTATCAATCTGATTTCTAGAAAGCAAATCAGTCGAACCATTAGGAGGCCAATTTTGTTACAGGTTAGAAATATATATTCGAGAAATTCATATCATGTCATTATAAAGATGGCTAGAATATCATGTATAAAGGCTTTAAAAGCCACTTCCAAACCACAACAGGTGGATTGGCTCTCGCCACCCCAGTTTTAGATCAGTAATAATTATTAAGAACATATTTTAATTACCAAAATAAAACAAGTTCGTATCACTATTGATATCAAAGAACATTGCAGAGCAAGGCAACTTTGTAGAGGAAAATGTAGATCTAAATAAGAGAGAAATAATGTTTAAATGTTAGAAGGTGGTGATGTGAAAGGAAAAGGAATACATACCAGGCTTCACAGAACCCTCATGTCTGGCCTTGATTCAAAGGCCATAACACTACCTCTCCATAAAGTGCAACAATGGAAATTACAATTTGAACTCCATATAATAATTTTTTTTTGTTGATTTCTAACAGCCAGGTGCTAAAAAGGTTGTTATCTTAGCGCTAAGCAAGGATGTGCCTATGTTTGTTGTTGGGGTTAATGAGAACCAATGACAAATATGATTTGAACATTGTTTCAAATGCAAGCTATACTATACAGAACCCAACTATGCCACAATTGTGTAACAAAAATGCTTTGCCAGGTGGATGGGATTAAAACAAAATTGAAAAGGCCAACTCATGTTTGTTTTCACTTTCTTTGGAGAACAATCTATTTTATGATTTTTTTTGTGGTGCATGCAAAAATATTTGAAAGGCTATTAACATATCTAATTTTGTAAATTTCAAATGGTATAATGTGCAACAATGGAAATTAAAATTTGAACTCCATATAATAATTTTTTTGTTGTTGACTTCTAACAAGCAAGTTCTAAAAAAGTTGTTATCTTAGCTCCAAGCAACGATGTGCCTATGTTTGTTGTTGGCGTTAATGAGCATCAATACAAATCTGATTTGAACATTGTTTCAAATGCAAGCTGTACTATACAAAACCCAAGTGTGCCATAGTTGTGTAACAAAAATGCTTAGCCAGGTCAAAAAGAAATAAATTGTATGTCACAAGATGGAAGCTAAATATAAGATAGAAGAATACTAATATGGAATGGAATTTCAACAAAGGGATATGCAATTTTGGAAACATATCCTATAACATCACATAGGTCACAATCAAAAGCTGAAGATGGTCCATGAGGCATGCCATTAAATCTTCCAGCAATGATGGCATTGTACAAAGGAAGTTTGTGCAAGGACGTTATCACATCAACCCAGGAACTTGCGCTCCAAAGCCAACTTCCACCTCTTTATATCTATTTGGCATGTACGAGAAAGGAAAATGTGTAGGGCCGGACACTTTCATCCTCAAAGGGTAACAAAGATCTCCTCCAACAAAGGAAGATATGAGGAGCAACCTACCAAGCAAGAGGAAGATATGAGGAGCAACCAAAGAACTGAGTGGTAGACAGAATGGGAACCTTGCTCAAAACTAGGGGAAAAGTGGGAACCCAAAATAAAGAACGGGAGAATCCCCAATGTATCCCCCATAGACCCATTCACCTGAAACTTAAAACAAAGAATTATGAAGTATTTTTACTAGGCTGCATTGGACTCTCATTCACATTCATGATGACCAAGCTAGCCCGTCTATACTTGGCTAAAAATGTGTTATGAGGCACATCACAATCACACTGAATGGACCATTAATCATGCAAATGAAATGTTGGAGAATGGAGCTCTAATGAAGGACTAGAAGGGAGAAGTGGAATTAAGGTTGTACAAATTGAGGAATCCCATCATGCGTGTATCCCACTGAGATGAGAATGACAAAAAAGCCATCCTACAAATAGAGTCAAAACATAGTACATACATTGCGAACACAACATTGATAGAGAGAGAAGAATGAAGCAAAAAGGACCGAGGCATTGGGAAGGTTTGCATCCATTTAAGAAGGTTTTCTTATGTTATCAAAATATTTATCATGGGTTGCAAGATGGGGCCATCCAAGGTATTAAAGTCTTAAAGGCTATCAATCTGATCTCTAGAAAGCAAATCAGTCCAACCATTAGGAGGCCAATTTTTTTATAGGTTAGAAATATATATTGGAGAAATTCATATCATGCCATTGTAAATATGGCTAGAATATCATGCATAAAAGATTTAAAAGCCACTTCCAAACCACAACAGGGGTATTGGCTCTGGCCACCCCAGTTTTGTAATAAATTTTTTATATCAATAATAACTATTAAGATCATCTTTTAATTACCAAAATAAAACAAGTTCGTATCACTGTTGATATCAAATAACATTATCGAGCAAGGCAACTTTGCAGAGAAAAATGTAGATCTAAATAAGAGAGAAATCATGTTTAAAATGTTAGAAGGCGGTAATGTGAAAGGAAAAGGAATGCATACCAGGCCTCATAGAACCCTCATGTCTGGCCTTGGTTCAAAGGCCATAGCACTGCCTTTCCATAAAGTGCAACAATGGAAATTACAATTTGAACTCCATATAATAATTTTTTTTGTTGATTTCTAACAAGTAGGTGCTAAAACAGTTGTTATCTCAGCTCCAAGCAAGGATGTGCCTATGTTTGTTGTTGGGGTTAATGAGCACCAATACAAATATGATTTGAACATTGTTTTAAATGCAAGTTGTACTATACAGAACCCAATTGTGCCACAGTTGTGTAACAAAAATGCTTAGCCAGGTGGATGGGATTAAAACAAAATTGAAAAGGCCAACTCATGTTTGTTTTCACTTTCTTTGGAGAACAATCTATTCTATCATTTTTTTTGTGGTGCATGGAAAAATATTTGAAAGGCTATTAACATATTTAATTTCATAAATTTCAAATGGTATAATAATAGAGAACCCAAGTGTGCCATAGTTGTGTAACAAAAATACTTAACCATGTCGAAAAGCAATAAATTGGATGTCACAAGGTTCAAGCTAAAGATAAGACAGAAGAATACTAATATTTAATGGAATTTCAACAAAGCGATATGCCATTTTGGAAACATACCCTATAACATCACATAGGTCACAATCAAAAGCTGAAGATGGTCCATGAGGCATGCCATTAAAGCCATCAGCAATGATGGCACTGCACAAAGGAAGTTTGTGCAAGGAGGCTATTACATCAACCCAGGAACTTGCACTCCAAAGCCAGCGTCCAATTGGTAAAGCTTTATGTGCCAGCAATGCTTTATGAACTGTCTCAAATACTGAGATTCAAATGTATTGATGCCTTATTAGATTAATTCATACATTCTTTCTACAAAGGTAATGATCACTAAATTGAGAAGTTATATCAAGACAGCAATGTGTTGCAGGTAGACATTTTTTCACAGGGAGGATTTTGTGTAAAATGGATCTTAGCATGTCAAATTAAGGTTCTCGCACCTTTTTCCACAAAACATACGCATTCATCACTACATTGAGAATTAATTTCAATACAACAATGTGTTACCAGAGGAAGGTTGAGTTTGGTTTAGGACTTGGTTTAAGGCCAATAAAGGAGATCGAGCCATGTTGATGTAACCCTTGAAGGAGGTTGACTGCCTCAGCATGTGTGAATAGAGTGCACAAGGGCAAGACTGAAGGGTTTACATGAGTGAGAACGAAACCAAAATAGCAACTCATCCGTGTCTACATTAGCCCAAGAAGGAGATGTAAAATCTTAAGAGAAACTGCAGCAAGAAGAAGCATAAGTTTATGGTATTATTTTTGGCTCTACAATCTAGCAGCTCCACAATTAATCAAACTCAACTGAGAAACAGATCTGCACAAAAACCGAGAAGAAACAACCTACAAGGAAAATTGTATAGCCTACTATATGGTCTGTTGTAGTACACCATACTATTGTATAGGTCTATACAACCAACGTATTAAAATCTTAAAGGCTATCAATCTGATCTCTAGAAAGAAAACTAGTCCAACCATTAGGAGCCCAATTTTGTTACAGGGCAGAAATATATATTGGAGAAATTCATATCGTGCCATTGTAAAGATGGCTAGAATATCATGCATAAAAGCTTTAAAAGCCACTGTCAAACCACAATAGGGGGATTGGCTCTGGCCACCCGAGTTTTGTAATAAAATTTTTAGATCAGTAATAAGTATTAAGAACATCTTTTAATTACCAAAATAAAACAAGTTTCTATAATTTCAACAAAGGGATATGCCATTTTGGAAATATACCCTATAACAGCACATAGGTCACAATCAAAAGCTGAATATGGTCCATGAGGCATGCCATTAAAGCCACCAGCAATGATGGCACTGCACAAAGGAAGTTTGTGCAACGAGGCTATCACATCAACCTAGAAACTTGCACTCCAAAGCCAGCTTCCAATTGGTAAAGCTTTATGTGCTAGCAATGCTTTATGAACCGTCTCAAATACTGAGATTTAAACTTATTGATGCCTTATTGGATTAATCTGTACATTCTTTCTACAAAGGCAATGATCACTAAATTGAGAATTTATATCAACACAACAATGTGTCGCAGGTAGACATTTTTCCATAGGGAGCAGTTTGTGTAAAATGGATCTTAACATGTCAATTAAGGTTCTCGCACCCTTTTCCACAGAACATATGCATTCATCACTACATTGAGATTTAATTTCAATACAACAATGTGTCACGAGAGAAAGGTTGAGTTTGGTTTAGGGCTTGGTCTAAGGCCAATAAAGTTGATTGAGCCATGTTGATGTAACCCTTGAAGGAGGTTGAGTTCCTTAGCATGTGTGAATAGAGTGCACAAGGGTTAGATTGAAGGGTTTACATCAGTGAGAATAGAACCAAAATAGCAACTCATCTGTGTCTACATTAGCCCAAGAAGGAGATGCAGAATCTTAAGAGTAACTGCAGCAAGTAGAAGCATAAGTTTATGGTATTTATTTTTGGCTCTACAGTCTAGCAGCTCCACAATTAATCAAACTCACCTCAGAAACAGATCTGCACAAAAACCAAGAAGAAACAGCCTACAGGGAAAACTGTATAGCCTGCTATATGGTCTATTGTAGTACACCATACTGCTGTATAGATCGAAGGTTGGGAAACACTATGAGCTCCCTATGACAGTACTTAGACCGCAGTTTTGTCTCGCCTTGCCACTCCTGGACTATTTAATGATTAGCTTCTGCTGCTTATGAATCTCGGCGTTGGTTTCCATTTCTGACTCCGATTTATTTCTTGACAGGTAATTGGAATTCGGTATGGGATGTTACACCATACTAATTCCCTAAATGCTTTTCAAAAGATGCAGAAATGTCCACAAGGTGTCGGGTGTTTTTGGCTTCATGTGCAGCAAAGAATTGTACTAATTCCATTAATGGCCTTCACAAATGCAGAAATCTCCACGATGTTCGAGAGATGGATATAAAAAAATATTACACCTCCTGGGATTGACTTAATGGACAACAATACTATGTGCAACAATGTTGATGGCTATGCAACAAGTAACCAATAAAACCGTTCAATTGGAAATCAATTTTACAGAAATATTCTTCAACCAGTGGCTCTCACCAGGCCTCTCCAAGTTGCAATCTGCCTAGATTTAATTCATAGAGGCATAAATTCCATTCACATAGATCCTCTATTGCCAATCTCAGTGTTGGATCTCGGTGATGACCATCTCATCTCCGTGATAGAAAATGCCAACAATGGTCGAATAGTGGCCACTGGGAGTGACACTACTATAGCAAAGGTGGCAGATTTTGGCAAATTCTTCGGAGAGATATCAAAAGCAGCTTTGATTACAGCTAGGCATGCAGCTTGCAATGTAGGAACAATAGCTGTCAACAATAGCTATTTTGCAACAAGAACACTGATGGTTGTTGGGGTTCTTGACAGGGCAGCCAAGGCTGCTGCTAATTTTGGTAATAGGAATAATGCAGCAAAGAAGTAGACTTGAAGTATTATGGCACTATCAAGTTAGAACTATAATGTAGTGGTGTTGGCCTTCAGATTTACCTGTCTCATAATTAAGTATGTATGTGATGTTGTAAGTTCTTGTCCGTAAGGACATGTGAGTGTGTAAGAAACTGCTAAAAATATTTGAAAGCATCTTCTCTAATCATGATCATACAGCTATGTGGGGTAGAGTCAAAGTCGTTGGTGGGAATGTGCGATATTGTGTAGAATCAAAGTCATTGGTGAGAATATGTGATATTGTGGAATATCTATGACCTGCAAATAATATGTCATAAATAAGGATGGTTCAAATGGCAAGATCACATAGATTAAGGATTCTCTTTAAATTATTTAGGTAGTGTAAATGAAATTGATTAAATAAATTGGTTTCAAATATATGTTATGGAAATGAAATTTAAGAAACAGGGAAAATAAAACCATGCAAATATCGCCTCTATGGATTCATCTATCAGAGGTAAGCATTTTCTTCAATGACTATGCTAAGCTTGCAAGGTGTTATACAATTATTGTTGATTGCATATTCTTTATCAAATTGTTCTTTTGTTGTATTTGTGTTCTTCAATTTATGCTTTACGGCGTTTCCTTTGTAACATCTAGTGCAAATGCTAGTTAAATTTAAATATGGTTAGTGAATTATTGTTTTAATTTATATGATGAAATAGATCTTAATTTATAGTTATTATTTATATGTTATATATTTTGATATCAATATAGATTTATTTTAAGTACGATCTAATATCAATCAAATTTTTCGGGTGCAAATTTTTTTAGACTGCAAAATATAATATGTTATTTTTCATTTGACTGCTAAATAAAATATATATAAGACCAAATAAAAAATTTAACCATTTTTTTTTTTTTTTTTTT
>APFE030040278.1:19330-46796 GCA_000404065.3 Pinus taeda | reverse complement strand
TTATTCCTTGTCGTGGCGATCCTCTTATTCCCCTATCATCTTCCTTTTATCACTCTTCTTGATTTTATATTTATTTTCACCTCCTTGGGCCCATTCATTATCTTTTTGTCCCATCTCTATCTTCCTTGTGGATTTTTCATTACTTTTTTATTTTCCCTCTTTTAACCTTTTCTATATTAGCTTTGTTTTGGTCTCCTCATTCCTTGGGTTAGTATTTCTTAATTATGGTTTTGTTCTTACTTTTTACTTGGTGGTTAAGCTTACTTTGAACTTGTTATATTTTCATCTTGATATGTTCTCCTTTTTAATTTTTTAGTTTTTCATAAATTTTGCTTCCTTGTGACATGTTCTTACATTTGAGGTATTTTACATTTTTTTATTCATATGCTACTTTCCCCCTTTTTGACCCTCCTTTCTTCCTTTTTACTTCTTCCCATTCCCCCTCTTTTTCTCTCAAGGTGTTTCTCCCCCAACCCCTTTTTCCCTTTTTCTACCTTCCTTTTCCCCTCTTTTTTTCCCTTTTTGATATATATATATATATATATATCCCTTGTGCCCTCACCCCTTGATTTTTTTATTCCTCTCACTCATTTTGAAGTTTTATTTACATTTATCTATGATCGCCTTTCTCACTATGGGCTATGTTTGATCTCCTTGCTCTTTTATTGGAACTAGTTTAATTTTGATTTTTGATAATTTAATTGATCCTTCTCTAAGTTATTCTGATATATTGTTAGATTATATATTTTAATTATTTTCTTATTTTTTTAAGTATAGATTATCATTTGACATAAACACTGTTAAAACAATTTATATTAATTGTATATAATAAATATATATGTTAAAAGTGATATTAATGTAATTATAATATTGAATATAATATAATTATTTCTTTAGGTAGTCTTTAAGAAAGTTTTTATGTACTTTCTTATCTAATTTGTCTAAATTCAAGCAGGGATCAATAAAATTACAAGTTTGATAATTTAACTCTTCAAAATCGAAGTGCCCCAAGGATTTTTGAGGGTGTTGAATCCATATATTCAGTCAAAAATCCAATTTAAACAATACAAATCAAGTTTTGACCACAAATATTTTTTGATGGATTCCAAATAGAAATCAACTAGAAACTCTAAAAAGTCTCACTTAAAGACTACTCCTTACTTTTAATTTATTTATTATTTTACTCAAATTGTTATCTTATTGGTTTCTTTTAGATCAAATTTAGTACTATATATTTATATTATCATTTCTTGAATTCTCTAGGGCTTCTCCCTTAGGGTTTCCTAATAGACATATTTTAGTGTTCCTCTCTTCACAACATATAGATATAGGCTCATCTTCACAACTCTTCAGTCCACAAGTAATCATGATGATGAATCTTCATTTAGATTCAAACCATCAATCACTAAAATGATGTAAATTGTAGATTTTCTTTTCGATCAAATTTCCAACAATGTTAACCATAAAAATCTACAAACAATTTTTTTTTCCTTCTTAAATTTTGTTTAAAATGAAGAAAAATACTTAAATAATACCCTACACACAATCATCATATTGAACTATAGGGAAATTGGTTACTATAGATCCTAGTCCAAACCTAAATGTGTTATCACCAAACCACAATTTAGAACAACCAAACCCCAACCAAGATAAAGTAAATCCAAATGATGAAATCCATGGTCCTTGGCTACTTTGAGGTTAATGATATAAGATCTCCAAAGCACTGGTGATCCAACAAGATTCTATCTTGAAAATTCATTAAATTCAATTTTATCATCCATCTTTAATGCCCAAGGCTAGTTAGCCAATATTTGTGATTATAAGGCTAGAATTTCTTAACAATTAGAACTAGTCCAAATAAATACCAAATTAGATACCTCAACATTACTAAACAATATTTGTTGTCTTTGTTCACTAACCTAAGAAACAACCAACCTTTACAAGTAAACAAAAATCATGTTCGTATGAACTAGTGCACATCCCAACCATTTCGAGACTATTGGATGGATAGGTGGTTCATGCTATTTGATAAACCTTCCTACAATAATAAGGAGGCACCTTTATATTTCTTAAACAAGCTATGGGTTGAATTTAAACTACGAGTACTTGTCAACTTGTTTTCCATGGGATAATTCAA
Source organism: Pinus taeda (assembly GCA_000404065.3). Classification (NCBI taxonomy): domain Eukaryota; kingdom Viridiplantae; phylum Streptophyta; class Pinopsida; order Pinales; family Pinaceae; genus Pinus; species Pinus taeda. The sequence goes on along the minus strand of APFE030040278.1, from coordinate 44,659 downwards.
GGGGGTGGGTCATGGGTCTCCATAAAATAGAAAAAATGGTAGGCTCAACATAACATTAGGACTACATGCTAACTAATTTTCCATGGGATAATTTTAGTGGGTGGGTCATGGGTTTACAAAAAATATACAAAATGACAGGCTCAACATAACACTAGGTCCTCGCCCACAAAAAAAAGTTTTAAGCTTCCTTGCAAGCATCCTCTAGTAGTCGATAGCATTATTTAAATCCATAGAACAATAACCACATAGACACATACCTTAGACCAACATGGAAACTTGGTAGCGTCATCATGACAAGATCCACCATCAACTGACATTGTAGGGGGAACGCATGAAAGCTCACATAACTCTAATAGATGCTCAACTGTGAAAATAATAAAAAGAACTAAAAAACTAATTTTTATCGAGAAGATTATTATCTTTACCATCAATACTAATAAAAAATATTCAAATAAAAAACATTAAAAGCAAAATTATTAATTTCTTTTACTAAATAGAAAAATAATTTGGCATAAAAGAGTGGAAAAAGTAGTTCAAATGAATTTATAACATAGAATGAATCGAGTCAATATAATTTCATATGAACTTTTCAAAAGTTTGAGTGAATGTTTAGTTCGGGAAAATGTATGTTGTTGCAGAAAGAAACCATTTAGTCGAATGAAAATAAGAGACAACAAGTTTGATATCATGGTTCACAAGGGTTCTAAGGAGAATGATGGCTAGGTTTTTCGTGAGTGTTTCACACCAATATTTCACCACAGAGTTTCTGTTTACCCCCATCATGCCTGGTGGCAGGATCTGGAAGTTCTCAATTCTATAAGTGAATTTAGTTGTCAAAATGGATGGTTAGATGTAGATCTATAGTGCTTGTTTTTCTATTCGATAGATCAATATTTTTCCTTAGTAGATCAGGTGGTATCGGTGGTCAAGCTTTCATTTGTGAAGTCATTTTTCTCATTGTGTCCTCTTCCAATCCTCTCAGATCCTTACTCATGCATAGATCTAGCTGTCGAATTATGTATACATCAAGTATGGAATCCAGATCTAGGTTCAAAGATATTTTTCTGAGTTTTTATTATCTAACACCCTCCTCCCACATCTACCTAAGCAACTGGGCAGCCGGGGTAAACATGCAACAAGAAGCCGCTATGATATGATTCGACCTCCTAAGTCACATTAAAGAAGTACAACCAATGAAAACACACGATACGTACATTAATCATCAACTGCAAGACCCTCATGAACCAATCCAATACTTTAGATAGCTTTCCTTGGGGTCCCACTAAACTTTTGGATAACTTAAGCCTTAGTCACTCTCATGCTATAGGCATGAGGGTGACCACAAACACAAATTCGCTCTCACAGGCTTGCCTGCCAGCGACCAATGACCAAAACACTAAGTTCTATGCTAGTGACTTTGGGATTTGAGCCACCTTTTCAGGCCCAAAGCCTAGCTCATTGCCCAGAGCCTATCTCATTGCCCAGAATTGAACCATCTCTTCAAATTAGTAAAATAACATGGAAATGATAGTACTAAAGAAAATACTTGTTAAAGACCTGGAATAGACCGCTACTAGCGATGACAGGAATTTCGTCAAACATATTCCAAATGTGTAATCTACAAGTGTAATTAACAGTTCTCAATATAATGGTATCATACATAGAGGAGAATCTCTAAGACCCATTGATGCCTCAACATATCAACTTCCACTCGATCCATCAGGTCATGATACACTGATCATTCAATTACAAGTAGAAACATGATGGGAGCCAAACATGACTACTGTCATGAAACACATACATAACCAACATAATAGGGACAAAATTACAATCCTATAAATCACATATAATCCATCATGATACCCATAGGAATATAAGGAGAAATAACCTTTCATTACTGATGCAAAATCGAAACCTGGGATGGGACTTCCACATTCCACCCAACTATAGAACTGAGCCAAATCTCTCGTCAGTCATTCACCCCCATGCCATATTCCAAGCATGAATATTGGATCACATAGAACAAATGAATCAAAACTCATATGGGGCTTTTAGAGGCCATCCACCTCAACCTATCAAACAATGATTCCACCTAATAGTCGGACATAAAAAACCATCGTCATATTGGTCTCCATCCAAGCCTTCCAGGGCTTCTAAAGCGTTTTTCTAACCAATGTTTCCAGGACTAGTAACTCAACCCACACCTTATTTAGTGTTTCCAGAGAGTTTGTCCAACCAGAGCTTCAAGGGCTAGTAACTCAACCCACCTAGGGCTTCCAAAGCATTTCTCCAACCAAGGCTTCCAGGACTAGTAACTCAACCCAAGATGTTACAGAGATTCTAGAGCATTTGTCCAACTAGGGCTTCCATGACTAGTAACTCAACCCAAGCTAACGAAACATGATAACCAACTAAAACCAACGAAAGTAACCCAAAATCACCATGGCTATCTAGGAAATTGCAAGGCTAGACAATCCATTATCAATATTGGTCATCCTCCACACCAATAACAAATCACAATAGAAAATCCACATGCATATTCCATGCATGCTAAAACTAGTGAAGAAATCATACAAGAAACTAGGTACCTGCAAGAAAATCTGATGTATCTACTGATCTTATTACCTTCTTGCACTTTCTTGCTCTTTCATTGTCATCCTTCTCCAAAAATCCAAGTATTCCACCCCTCGAAGAGTGCTCAAATAAAAACTCTAAGTCTCCAAGAGTATGAGAGGGAGAGAGAGAATAATGAGAGAGATTAAAAAATAAACTAACAAAAGGTTACCAACCGATCCTCATAAGCTCTTTTACGAATGAGGCCTCTATTTTTTTCATTTTCCATTATTTTCCTTGATTTTCCTTCTCACATGCAACCTATGACCTTTCACCTCCCTTTTATCCTAATTTCCATTATTAGCATAAATAAGTGTGCCAAAAATGCGCTTTTTCCTTTCCAAAGCCTTATCCATGGTATAAGGAGCTAAGGATCAAACTTGTTGAACCTTCACAAGACCAGTGTCATAAACGCCAATGAGATATGATGGCAGAAGAAAAGAAAGATGAGGGGGCATGATATCCTTTCAAGAAATTTCTTAAGGAAACCCTCGAGCGACAAAGGAACACGATGATGGATAGGTTTGCCCAAAGCCTTTGGTGGCTACCCATAGGAAGCACATCTTCATCTAGTAGCCACTCTATAGGTGCCACTCCTTTTAAGGTAGAAGCTAAATTTGACATTCCCATATTTGAAGGTCAAATAGATGCATATGCCATAGATGGATGGTTAAATACGTTGGAAGGATATTTTTGAGGTCGTGACTTTTCCAATCTAGAAAATATTACTTGTTCACTCCTCAAAGCCACCCTGCATGTCAAGGATTGGTAGGAAACCTACTGTGAACAAAAGAATGAAAGGGGGTCCTCACTAGTTTCAGCCGTAACCACTTGGGATTCTTTCCCAGACACTATCAAGGAACAATATTACCATGTCGGGAGCTATGAAGGTAAATACATGAACTGGACTAAATTTTAGCAGGGAAGGGACCAAGATGTGCCAGAGTTCACAAATGTTTTCCCTAACTTTTGTATGAATTTGGGTTTCAAGGATTTTGGGTAGCATTCAGTACTCAAGTACTGTGGCTTCCTACACAAGTACATCTAAGATGAGATGGAGTTTTTAGACAGCTCCTCACTTGGCACTGCCTATCGATACACTGTCCATATTGAGAAGAAATTTAAACATAAGAAGCGAGACTTTGGATTTGCAAATCCAAATCAAGCGAAAGGTGCCCACAAACCACATAAAAAAGGAAAAATCCAAGGCGGGGACACCGAGGAAAACTAGCCAAAGCCAAAAGCAAAGAAGAACACCATGAAGACAAAGAAGAACACAAGGAAATGGTGTGAGCTCAATAAGAGCCCCATTCACAACATAAGTGAATTTCGAGCCAAGTAGTCGTTGGTGACTGAGCTGAAGGATTCTAAATTAGATGCATGTTTCAACTTTGAGTTAGAAATTGACAAGGGGAATGAAAAAGTGAACTAGATTGTTGATGCAGATCCTAGTATCACTGTTGCTAACACCAAGACCTAGAAGGATGAGCATGAAGATCCAAGGGAGGGGGAGCGACTCCTCTACTCACAAATGTGAGTGAAAGGTTCTCCACTGCAATTCATTGTTGACATCAGGACTCAAAATAACCTCATTTCAACATAGGTCATGAAGTGGTTGGGCCTACGAACCACACCACACTTGCAGTTGTACACCATTGGGTTGCTTCCCTAAGGGCGAGATCTCCATGTCAACCAACAATGTTGTGCCCTTCATAGATGAGGTACTATGTGATATTTCTCCTCTTGAAGTTTGTGATGTATTATTAGGCCAACCATACCTGTGGAAGAGACACATTATGTATGAGTCTAGGCCTCGCATTGTTATTATTACATTTGGCAATAAGTTGTATAGGATACCGGAGGTAGCACTGCCACCTACCTATTACAGTTTGAACCCCCTATTATTTCTTTTCAGTTTCCTTAATTGTAGCACAACTTACTATTTTTGGCATTTTTTCAGATCCTAAACTTCTAGAGCCATTTTGAGGGACCAAAACGCATGTTTAGGGAAAGCAGAGAGACTAGAAAAATCCCAAACTGGTTTTCTAATTTTTTCCAACCTCCTCTTTGAGATATTCGAAATGAGGTATCATAGTAGCCAAAATGAGATGATATGACAAAGTTATGACACTGGGAAGTTGATGTACCAATTTACCCAAACAGTACCCACAATTTTTCCGCTTGATCTCCTAGGACTAGGCTTTTGGATGTTTAGGGTTTTTCGTTATTTCTGAATTATAAATTAGCCTTTTAGCATCATTGTAACACATTTGAGAGGCATGTAGCCACCACATCTCTTCTGAGAGAAAAACTACAATCACCCGAGCTAGTTTATTTCCATTTATGTATGTAATCATATTTCAGTGCTTTGATATTAATGAAATGAAGTTTTATTTCCGTTACATCCCTGTGTTTATGTATAGATTTGCATTTTGTTGCATTCCTGCATAAATCCAGATCATCTATTTACTAATTAGCATGTGGTATCCATTGTCTTTACTAGAAATTTCTATCTTAACTGAACACCAATAAACATACTCAATTTTTCCATTAACGTCTTGTTCATCCTTTCTAGAAATCAATTTTGTTGAGGTGTTTAAGGGATAGTTTCTTGCCATGATATACCTCACTTTTTACAAAAATATTCAAATCCATTATTGCAGAACTCTCCACCATTATACACCCTCAACACCTTTATTTTATTCTCTTTTTTATTATCTACCAGAGCCTTAAATTCTTTATTCTATCAAATACTTCATATTTCTCCCTAAGGAAATATATCCATGTATTCCTTGAGAAGTCATCTATAAATGAGAGACAGTACAAAGATTTACCTAATGATAGAAATAATGGTGAAATAATGTAGGTCCAAACACATCATTATGCACTAGCTATAGTATTTTCTTTGTCCTCTAAGCACTAGAGGATAATCTCACCCAATTATGCTTCACATATAAACAATGTTCACACAAATAAAAATTCAAAGAGAGATGAGGTGTATCCTCTACCATACCATTACCATGCAATACTTGAAGGCCCTTGTCTATGTCATCTCTCAGTCTTTGATGCCACCACACAGACTTTTCTCCTTTGGTTGCGAGATTTTTTACTTCTTCTACTCCACTCTTAGGAACAATAGAACTATTACACCATGAACTAACATTTCTTCCCAAAATTTTACATATAATTCTAATCCAAACTCTCGTCATCAATACCATTACTCCTTGAGCCATCATGTAGGTATCCTTTTCAAACATTGTTTTTCCACCTACATTACTCATCTTACATAAAAAATTCAAATTTCTAGCTCATCTTGGGATGTGTATAACAACATGGAGTATCCTAATCCTTCGATCCTTGATATAAAAACTTAATTTTCATCATCTAATGACTTTAGCTCTTGAATAATTTCTTAAGGAAACATCTTCACCAATAAATCTTTCAAACTTGTAAAAAAACTCCTTGTGAGGAGTCCTATGAAAAGATGTGTTTGTGTTTACCAACCATGAATGATGATCTACCTATGTACTTGAAGAAGCCATGAACACATCCCCTCCTCCATCTGAGGAGATTTTTTCTTCTATAAAAGGATCATCTTTTGATCCCTTCCCTTTCTCTAAAATTAATCACTTTACTACCTTTGTTGTAATGCCCTTCATTTATACATCTCCAGCATATCTTTACGAACCTTCTTGAAGATTTAGATCTTCCTCTATGTTATGCGGAATTTACAACTATGGATAGAAGTATCTTCCCTAGACCTAATGTACTGGTCTAGAACAACTGAAAGCAAAGAATATAAAGTTTCCCTTAGATAAATTGGAGGATAGAAAGAGGCTTACATGGAATTAATTGCAAGCTCTTCTCTCTTCTCATCTTGTAAGCTCCAATCATAGATCTGATTTCTATAATTAGAACATCCAAATACAATCAACACAAGCCAAATAACTACGACATCTATGTCATATTATCCAATCAATCTAGTCAACGAATCAACAAATCATTTTAATATATGAAATTAAACATAACATAACAAATATAGGAAAATGGTATACTCTTTGTATCAATATGAAAAGGAGAAAGTTTACAACCAAAAATTATAGTTGCTCTTGCAGAAATCTCCCCAAGTTTACTTGTCATTCCTTACCAAAAAGTACACCTCAATGTCACTCTAATACATGAAAATGATAACTCGCTTAGGTTTAACAAAGTAGCATGAGGGTATGATTAGTCTCCAAAAGTGAACCCTGATGTTGTAGATGGTCATAGATTTATAGGAGAGTCTGGTAGTTTAGGAATCCTTATCCATTTACAATTATAGGCTTGGAATCCACTCTTAATGGGAGGATGATATCAAGGGATAAGAGGTGAGATATACAAGGTAGGATCGGATAGGATTTGAAGTTCTTATCAAAGGTAAATGGTTGAAACGACTCCTTGAAGTTTTTTGGAAGATGAAGCTTCAAGATCCTTTTTAATTTTGTTGAAATTCTAGAATCAATGCACCCCCAACAATGGAAAATCTATTCTTCATTAGTGCTAGTACAGAACTAAGCAACCTTTGACTGAACACAGGTCCCTAAAGGGCTAGGGTGCGTTGGGCCTTAAAAGCATTGAAATGAAGCTCAGGTATTTGGGGGAGTCATTCTTAAGGATTTGTGTATGGATGATGACAAGGTGTTCATGGATGTTGATTCATTCATTTTGTAGGCCTATTGACTAGAAGTGACAAAATGGCCTATAACAGATTCCCCCCTAAAGCAAAAATTCAAAAGTAGTGGTCGATGATTGAAGTGATTTACCTTATGACAAGTTCAGATCAAGAACAACTAGTTGGATCATCATTTGTTACAATACATTTTCATCATGATGATTTCCAATGAGGGAGGCATACCAATGGTCAAAACATAAGCTAGCCTTACATGTAAAATGATCAAGAAGAAGTGTCTACTGACGATGAATTGTGGATCCATCATTGGATGAATGTATGATCATATCCATCATGCTTTGTAATCTTGCATTCACCCTGAACACATAGCCAGGATGGATGGAACTATATATGGGGTCTTCTAGCTTGTTCACTTGATCACCCAATGTATGATTCTAACCATGCGAATAAAGGAGCTAAAGTCGAACATGGTAGACACCATCTTATTACTGATCAATGATGTAATCCATTAAAATATGCAAGGGAAACCACCAATGATGTAATTTGTTAAAATATGCAAGAGAAACCATTGATGATGTTAACAACTCTTAAGGTACAATAGTATAATCTGTATGGTGTGAATGAGTGAGTTGAAGTCAAATACTACATAGAATCTGTTGGTCGAAGGTCAATGATGTAAAAATGTCACTGAGAGTGAGGAAAATTTCCATTGATGCATGTAAACTCCAAGGTACTAAAGGAAGAGTGCCTACGTCAACTTCTTGGACAATGAGCTGATGTCAATGGGAAGCAACCCATCGCAAGAGAACCTTGATGTATCCCCCATTAGCAACACGAAACAAGTATCATGAATTGAGACAAAATGACATTGATGTGGAACTAGTTCAAGAATGATACACATGAAATGAAGGCTTAAGAGTATAGTAGAAGATATCAACTGAATGACTTCTCTTGAAAACATCAACGACACTAAATGAAGTTGGAATCATTGACCCAAGACCGAAAATGAAGGATTTAAAATGGTGTTATGAACCAAAAGACAATCAGATTTCCCAACGAAGAAGCCACAAAGATGATGTGGAAGAGTGTCGTGTTCAAGAGCAACTCACTGCTAGTAATAGGTAGAGTACCTTGCTTTCCCAATTTCCCCAACCATTTCTCATGAGTACCTGTTTATTTTTTAACAAGCTTGAGGAGGATAAGATATGCTTGATCTATAGGTTCATCATTCAGATGAATCCCTCTAATTATCTTTAACGAAATTTGAGAAGGATTCACTCAGTCCTGTCATGTTCGAGGAATCCATCACTGTTGGATGCTTTTATGAGTCCAACAAAGGTGAAACTCAACATCTTTTTCATGTTTAGAGAGTTTGAAAAAGAGGTGAAAAAATATCTAAAGGTTCCTTTTCATAAATAGTCCCTTGAGTATGAAAAGGCATAAAATGATCCTCAAGAGAACCTCTTAGCCATGTTTGACTAAGGTACTCATTTTTCGTAATTAGTCTTTCTTAGTCCAAAAAAGGGTTAAACTTATACTAAGTTGATTTATTTTCATTTACTTTAACGAGTTCGAAAAGACAAGTGCTCAACATTATTTTCATATTTTTGGAGTCTAAAAAGAGCTTAAAGGGGACTCCTACTAGAACAACGAGTGGTGTAAAGGGTAGAAACTAGTTTCGATCACAATGGAACTGCTCAAAACACATAGAGGTAAAGAGGTTAGATAATAAGACTACTCATCGTTGTGGTTTCTTAGGAAAGGTTAAAAAATAAGTGATAGAATATGATCGGCCAAGTATATGGTGATGATGGAATGAGAAAACCAATGTTTATCTTGCAGAAGTAGGTTGATAAAAATGGCAATCCAAGCAATAGGATAAGAATGGTTTCATTTTTACACAACCTTGAAACATGGGAAACTATGTTTGAGATTGGTTTCTTTTTTACACAATCTTGAAACAGAGACAAATTTTGCTTGAATGTAGTCTGCATGCTCGCGACATAATGACTCAATTCAAGGAACATTCCCCCAAAGCTTCATTTCATTCACCTAAGTAAACCATTTCTACTAACAGGTGGATGGAATTAAGCTTCATTTACGAGATCTAATTAAAGACTCGAATCGGAAGGGGGTCTGTTTCATTTTTTAACGAGCTTGACACTGGAAAATAGCTATTCTGAAGGTAATCTATTTCATTTTTTAATCATCTTGATACAAGAAAAGGGACTCTTATCCCAACACCTTGTTTCATTTTTTAATAAGCTTGACACAAGAAGAGGAACTTTTCATGGGGACCTGGTTTCATTTTCTTAAGGAGCTTGACACAAGAAAATGAACATTTGTTCGATACCCTGATCATGACATCTAGGAGGCCACGACTTCCAATAGTTTCTCATCAGATGGAAGAACAATTCTCTGTTAGGGATACATGCCAATGGATCCAATGGAAAGATCAGGTTCCAGTGCTCCAACTACATGATGCGCTACATCACCTACTACATCATCAATAGATGCGAGCATGGAATAAGTTGACACATAATTAATCAGTGGCGCGGGAGATACCACTTGCGTATAAAGACCATTTATGGATTTTGATTTGTTTGGATTCAAATTAGGAGAAACGAATGGAATTTAATCAATGGTCAGGATTCTTCCTTCATGCAAAAAATGTATATCACGAAAGAGTGAAGAGACAAGAGCTCCCATGTCATAAACATAGTCATGCCTGAGGAGTAAATTAAAATCCAAAGGGCCTTGTACTACCATCAAATTAATATAGACAAGATTTCCTCCCAAAGTAATAGGAAACAAAGTTGTCTTTATTTCGACATTTTTGACTTTATAGCACCAGAATCCAGCAGAAAAATTTGAGGTGAAATCTTGATTTGTGTTATTTAAACTGGTTTTCTGACTATATATATGGATTCAACACCCTAAAAACCCCTGAGGCACTTCAATTGTGAAAGGGTTACCCATCAAGCATATGATTTCAATAAATTATTGTCGTTATTTAGAGAGATTAGATGGAAAAACCCACTGGAAAAACATCCAAAAAGTATCAGTAAAGACAGCTTGATTGGAAACTGAGGAAGGATCCTTAACAGTTGAATGGATCCTTTGTTAAAGCTAAACAAATTTTGGGTTATGGGCAGAAGTTGTAGATAATTTAAAGCTCGACAAGTAGTTGAGGATAAAATACTAACATATGTACCTCTGTCTATGAATGTGTCAAGTACGAGCACATTATAAACATGTAGTATGATTTGGAAGGGCACGTAAGGAGGAAGACGATATCCTTCCAGTCGAATCCAATAAAAGTAAGTGATCATACTACTTGGAGGGGGGGTGTGGGAATGGGAGAACTGCCTCTTTGTGCTATAATAATGGGAGTATTTCTCCCCTCTACCATGGGAATGGGAGGATTATCTCCTTATGCCAACTAAATAGGAGGATTTTCCCCCAATTTATTAGAATCTTAAGAAACAAGAAGAGCCCGAGTGGTATGAAGTTCACTCACTACGGGAAAGGTACGATCAACTAAAGGTGTAATCAAGTCAAATATTTTCTCAACCGATGGTTGGTTGGGAATGGGCTCATGGGATTCATGTTTAGAGGGAGTGAGATTGACTAGAGATGACTTTTGAACAATCATTTCATCAACTAGTGTAGAATTTGGGGAAAGCTTTCAATAACTAGCCAGAACACGACGCTGAGAAGCTGTAAGTTTTTTGTAACACTTTTGAGGCTTCATTGATATAAGGAATAAGGTGAATAGAATTATTTCCTTCAGATAACATACAACGAAACTTAAGTTTATCCTTTTTTGAACCTTATGAATGCTAGTCGATGGTTTATCACTAGCACTATCTTTAGAAGCTGACGACAAAGGTTGATGTGAGCTTGTGGATCACACTTCTAACACATGCAGAATACCAGAGAAATCTCTAAGAAGGTGGTCACCCTTACATAAATTGTAAGGGAATTTAACTTTGTGGGGCTGATTGGGAGGTTTCTCCATAGTAGTTTCATCCATAGTAATGGTTTCCCCCTACTTATTTGTTTACTTCTTCTCCCCTTTCTTATTCTTCTTAGCTTCCTCGTTATGAGAATCAAGACTTTCACTAGGTGAGGAAGGAAAAAGGGATGAAGAAACAACATGTGAAAAAGGAAAAGGGTCAACTTTAGGATCAAATTGAGGTTTATGTTGTTTAGGTGGAGGACTACTTGGTTGAGAACCAGTATGGAAATTTGGAACCGAAGAGGTCGAAAATAACCAAATTGGTAACCCAATGGTAAATTCGGAAAGGGGCAACATTGCCATAGAAGGAGCACTAATATTTCCAAAACGAGGAAAAGGAGCAAGATTCCTATCAGAGGAGTTTGTTTGCTTGGTAGAATCAATAACTATCGTTATTAGACTCATCCTAAGATCTAATCAACCTAAGATCCACTAAGGATTTGTTCCACGGGATGGATGTTGTTCCATGGTAAATTAATTGATTTTAGAAATTAAAGACACAAAATAAAAGAAAGGGGTAACTAGGCAAAATGGATTACAAAGAAACTATGAACTACAGCATACCACATCGGTAAACCAAGGATTTACGTACGTGCAAACAATCTCCCTGAATGATGTTCTTGTTGTATCAGAGTGAACAAGGCGATCGACTCGGTTACCGATGGAAAAATAAAAACCTAGTGGGGACTTCTAAAATATCCCCAAAGGTACCTGGAATCACCTTATGTAGTATTGTTGTCTAATAAATCATCGTACAATGAGAGCATTCTCATATATGTTTCATGTGTGGAGCACCATCCAATATACCCAAAGGTACATGGAGAACGTTTCGATACACTTACGTACTTGGAATGGGATATAACCCGCAAAATAGAACAATGCTAAGAAACAACAACTCCTACGCTTAAAGACTCCAAAAAAATCTCTATGCTAGACCTCTATATGTTTACGTTAATGTGACAAATGCTCCTTAGGTTGATTGAGTAAATTTTAGAGTTTATCTTTGATTATGTTTTAGTTTCAAGGCTCAAACTTGATGTCTCCTTAACACACCTATGGTGCAACTAATATGACAAAAGAACTCTTTTCATTTTCCTTTTAAGAACGAAAGGCCTAACTAATTAGGGGAAGAAGAAATCAATCAACAATAAAACAAACAAGTGATTCAACAATCGATCTCCTCAACTTCACTATTCCAATCAAAATAAAAGCCCTATACATAATGCAAATAATTGTTTTTCTTTTCCTTTCTTGTAATATTTCAAATGAAAAGAAACATATAAATTCAACTTCATTTCTCACAAAAGGAAACCACATAGACTTTAACTGTAATGTAAAAGTTAATTTTTCAAATTCAACAATAAATCTATGCATAGAAACCCTAATTGGCAAGAAGAAAGAAAGAAGGAAACAAAATCTTATCAAAAAGGTGATGACACTCACAAGTTATTAACACTCATACACAACTCACACGCCACCCCTCCCGCAGTAATTGAGGGGGGGTTTTTTTTGTAAAAATGTTAAGAAGCTGAAGCAAACCTCTAAATAATGACCCAATGAAAATTCACTCAATTTCACACAAAATTAAGTGTTTTATTGGCTAGAAAGGGATAGGGACACACTCAAAGACATAAGGAAAAGTAGTCGGAACAGAGCTAATCGCATAGCAAATTATAAAAATATTTCTTTTACATGAAATACGGGCTAGCACGAGTGCAGATAAGTTGTCAATGATCTACAATGTAGGTGCAAGGAAGGCTAGGGAGCTCTGCAACACTTTATCAACAGACAAGAGGGAGCATTGATAAAGGGAAAGACAATTTCTGACACAAAAATTCAAATGTAGCCTAATGAAAGGTCTTCCTAGGGTCAATTTAGACTAAATGAGGCATCAGAGGTCTATTCAAGAGGTGTAACAAGGGATAAGTTCAAGGTAACCACTAAGGGAATGAATTAATCCCGAGTGGAATCATCATTGTTTTATGCAAAATTTACGATTGCGAACAAAAGTATCTTCCCTAGACCTAGTGGTTTGCTATAGAAAAATAGAAAGAAAAGAATATAAGGTTCTTACAAGCCCAAAATAGAGAATACCTTACAATAGATTCCAAGTAAGCATCTTTCTATCCACCAATTTCTCTAAATCAAACTTTATATTCTTTGGTTTTTTTTGTTCTAGACCAAGCCACTAGGTCTAGCGAAGATACTTTCCTCTGTAGTCATAAATTCTGCATAACAATCTAGATTTAGATGTCCCACTTGAGCACATATTTCTATTTTTTTTAGGAGCATCCCCTTATAGACAAGGCATCTCCATTTTATCTCTCCATGTTTTTACGTGTGATTTCCTCTAACAACAATAAAGAGACTATTTCATTGAATTTTAGGGTAGTTTCATTACTACATATAGAACAACTAGACTTATGATTCATAACAATATGATGCACTTATCCTCATATAAAATACTAATATCAACATATAACAATTGACTCACCACAATTTTGAAGTAATTCATATGCCTTGTCACCAAGTCTCCATCCTTCATCCTCATATTACATATCTTTTTCCATAGAAACAATTTGTTCACTAAGGACATTAACTAATGTGAAGCCCCTAACTTGCCCCAAAAATTCTTTGTTGTAACTTCCCCTCACACATTCAATAATACTGAATCTAAGAGACACAATCACAGTTTGTTATGTTCCTTCCAATCCAAATTTATCTATTCTTTTATTGACATCCCCATTAGTGCATAAATTGTATCCACAAAAACCAAATGATCTTTATCCCCTACCAAGTCTTCAATTTTCAGTTTATACAACTAAAAAATCTACCCATTGAATTTCTTTATCTCTAATTTTGAATTTTTTTCCATTTCCTTTCACCACAAGAATCACTCTTACAAATCTCCCAGTGTAACAAGATCTACCAAAGCCCTAAGCCAAACCCCTTAGTCACAAAGGCATCCCCTTGAAGCCAAAACTACTCTAATACCAAATGTATGTTTAAACCCTATACAATTAATCACTATAAATATATTCCTAAAAAAAATGGAAAAGATAAAATGGAAAACACAAAAAATTGCATAAAGATTTTATCTTGGAAATCCAAACTCGAGAAAAAAAACAAGCTTATTTTTATGACTACATTTTTGTATAATATTACAATGCACTCTATATCTCATGAAATATGTGAACTTGCAACCCAATGTAGTTCCATAACCAAAACTATGAAACCATGGAAAAAATACACCTTGCACCACATAACTACTTATAGCAATACTATGGGCTTAAAACCACTAAAACTAGATGCAAATTTTAAACATGGGACCCCATTTGTTTATGGTGCATATAGGTAATGTAGAGAATATAATACATACCGAATAGCCCTTTGGTCATTCACATGAAATTGATATTTTCCAAGGAATACTATCCCAGAAAGGAAAGTGGTCCATTTCTATCAAATCCTTTTTGAAAATGCCTTGCAATTATTATAGTCCACAATATCACAATGTGTTCTAAGCCTACAACTTGCATTTGACAAAACAATTCAAAGGCCTGGTCTCAAATACCCTTGTTGGAATAATACCTACTCATCGGATCCCCTGATACCACATCCCTTTTGAGGCATTTTGTCAGATACATATCATACATCTTTGATACTTCCCATTTGAGAGATACAAGCCAAACACACAATTTTAAGATCACAAGGAAATATAAATATTGAAGCCACACACCAACTACTTCCATCTTACTAAATAATGGAAGTTCTTCTTTGTAGTTACTACGCCTAATAAATTTTCCAATAATGGAATTCTATGAGAATATGTTGTGCTCAAGTATTTTTTCAAATTCATATGTGATAGTTTTTATATCAATGGAAGACTACGAGAGGGATGCATAGTTGTTGGAATTAGCCACAATAGCTTGTTTTTCCAAGAAATGCATAATCCATAATGCCTGTTTGAATCTTCCATCCTTGCTAAAGTGAAGCATTGATATTGGATCAAATGGAGTGCAATGGTTATCCATTTCATGAAGAATTATAATTTCCTCATTTAGTTTTCCCTCATTACAAAGTGAGTTAAGATTTCATGATATTGCGAATGTTTCATCAAACAATTAGTGTGGAATGAGAGGAGGAATGCTATTCAAGGTTTCAACATATAACGGTGGTAGAAAAATCCAAATCATTAAGTCCATCTATGCTAACATTGCATTGTCTCCATCCAACCTTGATGATGAGTGGAGTTGCAAGAGGAGAAGAAATCGCATACTGAGAATTGTGACAATAAAGAGCGTCATGTGTTACCATATTTTTCTTCGTTATGGATTTTTTGTCTAGTTTCTCTTGCCAATATTGGAATAATATACAAAAAAGGTCTCATCGAAGTTTGCTACAACTTTAAAAACAATTCCAGGTGCTCCTTCCCATGCTCATCTCATATGTATCTAACAAATATTTCATTTTAAAGCACAATTATTGTTTTCTTAATTCTAACAAACAATTTGCATACATATTAGCAATGTCTGCTCCATGCTCCATCTTTCCCCTCTATAGGCCTAGTTTTGAAACCTGGACTTAAATACCACTTGTAACATCCCCCAACCACCCAACTAGGTCAATGGCACTTCCTTTAACATCGATATCATGATCATAATACATATACATAGCATGATATAATAGTAAAATACATGCCAAAAAAAACATAAAGCATGCACATAACCAATTTCAAGAACTTACATGTGAAAATTGATCAACTAGATGAAAACCATGGATGCATGAGCTAGTTCTAATGTCGATCACCCCACGCTAGAGTCATGACTCCAATGTGAAAATTACTATTTAATTTGGGTACATATTCAATACCAACTATGAATAGGTCGAAGGTATTAAACTCCCAACAACTTCCAACCAATAGCATCACACCCCCCATTAACCTCACAGGCAAGAAATACACATCTTCTTTGTACTTACATTCCCTTAGCTTGTGCTAGTACCCATAGGTTTTCCAAATCGAGATGGCTAGGGAAGTATTAGAGCCTTATGGCTTCCAAGAGTTCATTTTTCCCTCATGGGTCTCTAGGTACCCTTCAGGCCCTCACATGGGAACATTTGTCCCTACTTGTAACCATACAAATGAATGGATGAAAAACCCTTTTATAGGTTTGGGTGCCCTTTTATTTTAATAAAAATATATTATAATATTATAATATTTTGATACCAATCCAGCTTATTTTTCTATTTGTTGATTCTTATTCACCCATTTTTTTCATCGGGCCTTGGCTTGTAGCTATCGTGTTCATTTTTTGTTACTTGTACGTTTGCAGGATATAGGCTCATTGGTAATTTAACACACAGACACTCTAGCCCCACATAATAATCGTGGCCTTAAATAACGTCAATACACTCGTTAAGTGGTCTAACACCTCTATACATACAAAAGTATGCAAACCTCAATAGAATCTGACTCATTAGCCTAATTATCATATGCACATATACAAGACCATTCGTGGGTCAAACCATGAATATTACAATTTTTAACCATAAAGATTCACCCCCACTTTACCCTATAAATAGGGTTCATTACAATACTATGGGCTAATACAATGACTTACTAATACCACATCCCCAAAAAACCATACCGCATTTTCATATGACATTTTCACACTAATATGCATATCTATTTCAAAATAAGCCTTCTAAAATTTTAATTTAATTATTAGTAGTAATTATTAGGTGGAAATTAGAGATTTAACCTCCATGGAATATGACAAAATATTCTTAGTAGGATACACAAATCAAGGGTTTAAACTTATCTAAGTTATTCCCCTTTAATTAATTTATCTCAAATTAATTAGTTAAAAAATATGTCATATGAACATGTGTCATATTGGGCATGTAGCATTGATAAACCATGATATTTCTCCATGGTAATATAACAAAGGCTAATTACAGATTAAGTATTTCCATAGTAAAGTTAGCCTAAATCTCCATGGTTAAAAATATTGTTAGGTATCTTGAAAAAGTAAATATATTTAAATTTTATCTTAATTTATTTTATAACTAGTCCATCTTATCTCTAAATCAACCAATAATAAAAAGACAAAAAAAAACCAAAAAAACAAAAATAAAAAACTCTTTCACCATCAGAAACTTGAAAGACAACTCTTTTCACCATCACAAGATGCTTGATGACATATGCTTGCTTGCAAAGCTCCCCACAATTGTCTTCATTTCCATCTCATGTAGATCATTCAACTTGACATAAACCCCAAGCATCAGACTAACTTCCTCTGATTTTCACTTAACACATATTTTTTCACTTAATTAGATCCATGCCAACTGGATTTTGAGTTTGTTCATGAAGCATTGACTAATCAAGGCCTATGCTCCCACTCAACATTTCTTAGGGTTGGGTGGTACTATGTAAACCTAAGTGCCTCCTCGTGGAAAATTAGGCAATTTGGGTGCGATGGTTTGGGAAGTTGTTGCAGGGGTAGGCTTTGTTGGGTTGGTGGTTAGGGTTTTCGAAGATCGAACCAGAATGGCGTCAGCTACAGGTGGGATGGTAACAAAGCCAGATATTGTTGAGATTTTCTGTTTTATTAAATTGGGAAAAAATCTCATGTAGGTAACAACAATAGGATTTGTTGCTATATTAGCTCCATTTTGTTGAGGAGGAGTTAATGCATCCTATATTTGTTGTGAGAGAATTTATGATTCAGTTTTATATCCCTAGCTATAAAATATAGGCCCATACAGGATATTGGAATGGTAGAGACTGTGTGAGGAAATGAA
Organism: Pinus taeda; assembly: GCA_000404065.3. Lineage (NCBI taxonomy): Eukaryota > Viridiplantae > Streptophyta > Pinopsida > Pinales > Pinaceae > Pinus > Pinus taeda. Next base: position 26,555 of record APFE030040278.1, on the reverse strand, counting down.
TTGTTGTAATTTCCTGTTGAATAATAAGATTGCCAATGCCTCTGGTTTGGTGGATGTAGCCCAGATTGGTTGGGTGAACCATGTTAAATCCTTGTGTTATTTTTTTTTAGATTTTATGTGTTGTATATGCCTTTTAAATTTCCGTTGCACATTGTTTGCTCCAACAATTGGTATCAGAGCATGTTGTGGAGCTGGTACATGTGACAGACCTGCGAAAGTTGGAGCTTTGTCGTTGGCGTGGTTTCTTCAGAAATAGTCGCGCTAATTTTTGACAGAGGAACGGGTTCGCACGATTTATTTTGGAACAGGCGCGCCAATTGGCGCGGTTCCGAGCGTAATACTTGTGCCAGTGCACAAGTATCCCAAGTGACGCGGAAACGACAAGTATACTCGCACCAATTTTGTTACTTACACCATTTTTTGTTTTGGCACGGATCTTCTGCTGTCAAGGAAGCACCAAGTCCCTTTCGGCACGCCAAGCATTTTTCGTTTTGGTAAAACTACAATTTTTTTTTATCTGAAACTTGTACACTAGAAGGATTGTATGATAAGGTAAAGAGAGTATAGTATAAGGCAAAGGCATTTTTTGAATATTAACTTTATTTATCAAAAGTTGGATTTGGAGATGGTTTGTTTGTTACAACATGGCAAAAACTCAAAGTGCTCGTTTAGAGATCGAGAAGTTCAATGGAAAAAACAGCTTTGAGATTTGGAAAGTGAAGATGTATGATCTGCTTGTGCAACAAGGCGTGGCGAAGGCATTTTTGGGAAAATCCAAACAACCTTACAACATGACAGATGATGAGTGGAGCGAATTGGATGAAAGAGAATTGAGAAATATTTGACTGTGTTTGGCGGACGATGTTTTGTTTAACATCGTGTCATAGAAAACTGCTACTGGTTTGTGGACAAAGCTTGAGAAGTTGTACATGACAAAACCTTTAACCAACAGGATTCTTCTCAAGTGACAGTTGTACAGTTTGCGAATGAAGGAAGGTACATCTATTACTGATCATTTGAATACCTTTAATACTCTCCTGGTGCAATTAGAAAGTATAGAAGTAAAATTTGAATCAGAAGATAAAGCTATAACTTTATTGTGCTCGTTGCCCGAGTCATGGGATCATTTTGTTACTTCTATTAGTCTTAGTTCATCAGAAACCCTTGAGTTTGATGATGTAGTTGCATCTTTATTATATGAAGAAAAAAGGAAAAGGTAAAATTTAGAAGCCTCTACATCAGAAGCAATGATGGTCAGAGGTCGTTCTAAATAAAGATGCTTCAATAGGCACAACGACTCACGTTTAAAATCGAAAGGGAAGAAGTGTAAGGTAAAGTGTTGGTTTTGTGGTAAATCGGGACATTTGAAGAAGGAATGTTGGAAGAGACAACAAACATGTAAAGAATACTCTTCGACAGAGAAGAAAGAAGCAAACACGATAGATACAGGTTCAGCATCCGGTTCAAGTATGAGTGATGAAATGTTATGAGTTAATTTGTCTAATCATGATCAACATTGGCTGTTAGATTCTGGTGCATCAAATAACATGTGCATTCATAGAGAATGGATTAAGACTTATAAATCAATCAATGATGGAGTTGTCTACATGGGAAATGATGTCACATGTAATATTGTGGGAATTGGAAGCATCCAGCTGCAAATGTTTGATGGGACAGCTAAAATTTTAACTGATGTAAGACATGTACCTGAATTAAGAGAAAATCCCATTTCACTAGGAGCACTTGACACCAACGGATATAAAATTGTTATTCAAGGTGGAGTAATGAAAATTTATAAAGCAATTTTACTAGTAATGAAAGCAAAGAAGGTTGGAAATCTTTTTTAGTTAGAAGGAAGAACAGAGTCAGATCATGTTTCTACGGTGTCTGAAAATGACAGTAGTTCTATTTGTTTATGGCATCAAAGGTTGGGCCATATGAGCCAAAGAGGTTTAAAGATTTTGTCTGATCATAAGTTACTTCCTAATCTAAAGTCTGTTAAGTTAGATTTCTGCAAACATTGTCTGTTTGGGAAACAAAGCAAGCAGAAGTTTAAAACTGGCAAACATACTAGTAAGGGAATCCTTGATTATATCCATTCTGATGTTTGGGGTCCATCCCCTACAACCTCATATGGAGGCTCGTCATATTTTGTATCTTTTATTGATGATTTCCCTAGAAAAGTATGGGTCTACATTTTAAAAAGGAAGTCTAATGTATTTACAGTTTTCAAATAGTTTAGAGCATTAGTAGAAAACATCACTGGAAGAACCATTAAATGTTTAAGAACTGACAGTGGTGGTGAGTTCACTTCAAAGGAATTTGACAATTATTGCAAGGACGTTGGGATTGAAAGACATAAAACCACTGTATATACTCCTCAGCAAAATGGAGTTGCTGAACGCATGAATAGGACTCTTTTAGAGAGAGCAAGGAGTATGTTGTGTAACGCCAATTTGCAGAAGGAATTGTGGACAGAAGCAATGGCTATAGCTTGTTATGTGATAAATCAATCACCATCAACAGCGATAGGATGCAAAATTCCTCAAGAGGTATGGAAAGGTCATCCTTGTGATTATTCTAAACTAAGATTTTTTGGTTGTGATGCATATGATCTAGTGCCGAAACATCAGCATTCTAAATTAGATCCTAAATCAAAAAGATATATCTTTGTTGGATATGGTGATGGGACTAAGGGATACAGATTGTGGGATCCTACTACTCACAAGATCATCATCAATAGAGATGTTAAATTTAATGAATCCTCTCTTGCACATTTATATGTAGATAATAAATTGAAACAAGATAATGTATCTGAGTTTCAACACATTTAGTTTGAAATGAGTTATGGTGATAGTCAAGATGAACATGGTTCAAATGCAAGTCATGAACAAGTTTCAGATGCAGATCATGAACAAGTTTTAGATGTCGATCATGAACATGTCTCAGATGCTGATCATGAAGAAGTTCCTACAGATAATAATCAACGAATTGTGGAAGTACCAGAAACATCTTTAAGGAGGTCTACAGGAATGAAACTTCCTCCTAAAAGGTATGATGATTATGTTACTTCAGTTGCTTTTACCGCTAACGATGATGAACCTTTGTGCTATCAGGAAGCTGTAGAAGGTTCTAAAAGTGGAAAGTGGAAAGCAGCTATGAAGGACGAGATGATGGCATTAGACAAGAATGGCACATGGAATCTGGTAGAACTTCCGAAAGACAGAAAAACTGTGGGATGTAAATGGGTTTTCAAATTGAAAAGGGGTGTTGATGATACATAGGACAGGTACAAAGCAGGGCTGGTCGCAAAAGGTTTTTCTCAGAAAGCAGGCATTGACTTTCATGAGATGTTTACAACAATTGTAAAAATAGTTTTAATTCAAATTGAATTATCATTAGTCACTTTACTTGATTTAGAATTACAACAACTAGATGTTAAAACTGCATTTTTACATGGAGATTTATATGAGGAAATTAACATGGAACAACCGGAAGGGTTTGTTCAAAATTGCAACAAGAAATTTGTCTGCAGGCTCAAGAAATCATTGTATGGTCTGCAGTAGTCGCCTCGACAATGGTACAAGAAATTTGATTCTTTCATGACGAGTCAAAATTATATAAGAAGTGAATATGATCATTGTGTTTACTTTAAGCAATTAATTAATGACATGTTCCTTATCTTAGTGTTGTATGTTGACGATATGCTTTTAGCAAGCAAAATCATAATAGAGATCAACAGGTTAAAGGCTCAGATGGCAAGGACATTTGATATGAAAGATCTAGGAGTAGCAAGACAAATTTTGGGCATGGAAATTTCAGAGACAGGAGTAATGGTAAACTGTGGCTATCACAACAGAAGTATATTCAGAAAATACTCGTGAGGTTTGGTACGAACAATGTGAAGCCTATGTCAGTCCCTTTAGATTCCCATTTTAAGCTTTCTTATAGTTTATTTCCTAATACAAATGAAGAGAAGGAATATATGTCTCGAATTCTGTATGCCAATGTAGTAGGTTGTTTGATGTATGTGATGGTTTGTACTCGACCAAATATTTCACATGCAATTGTGGTTGTCAGCAGGTATATGGCAAATCTAGGTAAAGAACACTGGTCAGCGGTGAAGTGGGTGCTTCGGTATTTGAGAGGCACAAGTGATTATTGTATCACTTATAACAGGAGTAGTGAATTTGTTTGTGGATATTTTGATTCTAATTTTGCAGGTGATCTGGATAAGAGAAGGTCAACATCAGGGTATGTCTTTACTCTTGCAGGTGGAGCTATTAGCTGGATGTCAAAGCTATAGAACATTGTTGCTTTATCCACTACTGAAGCTGAATACATAACTGCTTCTCATGCTTGCAAAGAAGCGATTTGGTTGAAAGGTTCGTTTGGTGAGTTTGGTAGGTTACAGGACAACATCCAGTTATTTTGTGATAGTCAAAGTGCAATTAATTTGGCTAAGAATGCGGTCTATCATAGTAAATCAAAGCATATACCTATCAAGTACCATTTTGTAAGACAGGTGATCACTAAAAGGGAAGTCTCTCTTGAAAAGGTGCATACAAAGGAGAACTGTGCAGACATGTTCATGAAACCAGTTTTGTTAGAGAGGCTACGTTGGTGTCTTCCTTCTCTTGGCTTGCAGAAAAGATAAATATAATAAAGAAACAGGGTATCAGGCTAATTGTTGTCAAGGTGGAGATTGTTGAGATTTTCTGTTTTATTAAATTGGGCAAAAATCTCATGTAGGTGACAACAATAGGATTTGTTGCTATATTAGCTCCATTTTGTTGAGGAGGAGTTAATGCATCCTATATTTGTTGTGAGAGAATTTATGATTCAGTTTTATACTCCTAGCTATAAAATATAGGCCCGTACAGGATATTGGAATGGTAGAGAGTGTGTGAGGAAATAAATTGTTGTATCTCCTGTTGAATAATAAGATTGCCAATGCCTCTAGTTTGGTGGATGTAGCCCAGATTAGTTGGGTGAACCACGTTAAATCCTTGTGTTATTTTTTTTTATTTTATGTGCTATGTATGCCTTTAAAATCTCTGCTTCGCATTGTTTGCTCCAACACATATTTGCTATTGTGCGGAGTTTAGGACGAAACCCCTTCCAAAGACTTCTATCATTTGTCCTTGACCGAGACTGCGTGGAAGGATGTTGTGAGCACGATTGTCCCAATGTCAGACAATACGATAGAGAAAGGAGTTGGAATGTTCTGGCAGGAACAAAACCCTGCTGAAAACCCATGCTCAGGTTTTTAAATTTTTATATCTTAATTAATTAAATTTAAATATGGTGAGTGAATTATTGTTTTAATTTATATGATGAAATAGATCTTAATTTATAGTTATTATTTGTATGTTATATATTTTGATATCAATATAGATTTATTTTAAGTAAGATCTAATATCAATCAAATGTTTTCGGGTGCAAATTTTTTTAGAGTGCAAAATATAATATGTTATTTTTCATTTGAATGCTAAATAAAAAATATATAAGACCAAATAAAAAATTTAACCATAAAAACTTACTCGTTTTTTTTTTTTCTATATCTACAGAAGTTGATATGACATAAATTAGTTAACATAGACCTTCAAATAGTAGGGACGGAATAACTTAAACACATCCCCTCATATATGTCTATTATGATTTTCTTTTATTTAAAAATTTATTTGAAAATTACAATATAACAAATCAAATTCTATTATTTTTATTACTTTTAACTTTTTATAATTTTAATTAAGCTGGCATTTAAATGTTTACACTCATGTAGTGACATTACAACACCTCCCCGGTACTAGACTCCATCTTACTTTTAGCATTTCATTATTTTTTAATTGAGCTTAAATGTAAATGTATATAAACAAACATTTACACCACTACAACATCTCCCATACGAGGCTGCACAATGATTTGATATATTTGAACATCATAATCATGGCATTTTGTTGCATAGGCACATTAATAAAGTGATTGATATGTTCTCATTTTCCATTCTTTAATGTGTTTGTGTTAGTTGACCTATGCTTCCGTGGCCAATATGTGTTGGGAGGAATAGCTAACCATGGTTGATTATGGTTAACTATCGTCAAGTTATAGTTTTTGAGGGTTTAACCTAATTCTCTGTAGTTCATGAGGGTTGACCATGGTCGGAAATGGTAAACTATAGTTAGGTTATGGTTGTTGAGAGTTGACCATGATTACATATAGTTGATGAGAGTTAACCACACTTGAAGGTTGATCATGGTTGACAATGTGATAGTAGTTGACCATAGTTAATGAGATTGACAAAAATTGACAAAAAGTAACCAAAAATAAACTAGAATCGGTCATTACTAATCATAATTCAACAAAAATTGATTAACAAAAATGGATCATGTTATGGATAATTATCATAACTATAATTGATTATAATTAGAATAATTTGACCATAAATTATGTTATGGATAACTATCATAACCATAATTGATTATAATTAAAATAATTTGACGATAATCGAAATTGTTATTTGTATAGGTCAAATTAAATTGTTGATCGACTAAATGATATGAATCATTTGATATATCTGTGGTTGTTCTTGTATGGTCGTGGTTTGTCCATGCCAGTTTGGTATCTTCGTCAGCACTGTATTAAGCAGCGTGTGATCAATCCGTTGCAGGCAGAGCGTACGCGTAGGCTGTAGAAGTTGACGTGCGGAGAAATATATGAAAAAGGAAGACGATGATTGTCGGTTTGTTTGATATTGATCATAGTTTACGTTTATCTTCGTAGCGTATTATTAACATTTGACAGCACGACGGTATTATTCACTGTTGCTCCAATGAGGAACTGCTGCATGGATATGATTGTCGTCTTGGCATGTTTACAGTCGTCAAGAATAAAAGCTTAGCCTTTGAAGAGACCCATAAAAGGGAGCTAGTCGACATGTTGAAGCTGCGAGAGAAGTGTAAACAACTGCTTGGGATCTTTTTATCAATCGTTTATTCAATTTTTTGCAACTTGTGACGGAGGAATCTGCCGGTTGCGTCTCAGGTGGATCTACTAGGAGTTAGTGCAGATATGTAGAGATAGTTTCATTTAAGGTTGCCTTCGTCGGAGTAATTTTCACATTCATTTTATTGGGAGTTAATTTATAACCTGATTATTTTCGAAATCATGGTATTGCAACCAAATCTATAATTTCAATGATAAAATGAATTAATCTTAATAATTA
>APFE030040261.1:0-19654 GCA_000404065.3 Pinus taeda | reverse complement strand
ATGTGCGAAAATCATGCACAAAACCATAGGTGGGTCCGCCCAACCTAACATAGGGTCCAAAACCAAAAAATTTCGGGGCACTGCCCCGGACCCCATAAAGTGGGGTTACGGGTACCCCTCAAACCCCCTGTTAACTATGTGGAAAGAATATAACACAACCCAAAAAAAGGAGGAAAGTTAGTTCGCGATGGAGGGCGGTTTTCCGCCCCCTCACCTTGCCACGTGTCACAGGATGAATGGGATAACTGCAGAAACATGAAAACCATTCGCACTTTGGGGGCCATGCGAACAGTCGGAAACAACCTAGGAGGTGGTTTTGCAAACTGGACTCCGTAGACTGAAACCCCCAGTTGTCGAATGACCTTGTTCCTCTAGCAAATGCAAAAATTTCTCGCCTAGGTTTGGGATAAAGCAAGGGTGAAAGTGTTCCATCGAGCCAAGACTTAAAGGAAACATCTGAGATCTGCATCACTCTTACACCTTGAGTCTGGGATACCAGAAAAGGTTCTTTTTCTTCTGCAAACATTACCTAAAAATAAGGCTCAAACAAGGGAAACTCAAATCGAGCTATTCCCCATGGTATTGAGTCTAAACACCTCCCTATCATCTTCCGCGTGTTCGCAGCATAGAGCTCTCAGTCTACTATGCCTCAACTCCTGCCACTTCGTCAACCCATTTTTCCTAGTGCAGCTGACGCCTTGGTTGCCCAGAAGATCCGCCAGCTTATTTGCCTTTCTGCGAACGTGGTGGAAACTGATAGTGTGCAGGCCCTGAAGATGGCTTTGAATTCTTTGGAAGAATCGAATTAGTTTCCAATGTTTAGAGACTTTATCCGGCGCAGTTCCATTGTGAATTTTTTGCACCGAGTTGATAATTAACTCCGAATTTGCCTCTATCATGACATTTTGACAGTTGTCCTGATTCAGCAAATCTAGGCATTGTTCCATAGCCATTAGCTTGGCCATGTTATTGGTGGCTGTACCTAGGTGGTAATGAAAGATGCTAACGATACTTCCCTTTGAATTTCTGAGGACACCTCCATACCCTGTTGTTCCTAGGTTCCCCTTTGAAGCCCCATCAATGTTGTATTCTAAATAGCCTTCCAGAGGAGGATGCCAAAATTCCTTCTCCGGATCCGACGAAATGATCCTCCTGTCAATGCCTAGGAGGGTGAGCCTCTGCAACCCCAGCTGCCTGAGAATTTTTAAATCTGCATCTGAGGGGGGATTTTTGGGGAAGTTACGAATAGTGGTTCTCACAGTCTCCTTGAGTTGTTTCAGGATTAACTCCAGCAAGTGTTGAGGGGGATTTTTTTCTCCCTTAAAAATTCTTTTGTTCCTCTCCTTCCACATGTTCCATATGATGAAGCTTGGTGTAAGAGCCCATGTTGAGTTAAGAATTTCATTATCTGAAATTTTTTTCCTGCAATTGATGAAGGTACTAATGATGCTCCTTCTGTCCCTATCAGATTGTTGAAAGATTACAACAAATAAATCCCATAACCAGGATGTGAAAATGCAATTGTTGAGTAAATGTTCCAAGGTTTCTTCTTGAGCTTCACATAGCAGGCATCTTGAAGGCCCCTGTACACCTCTCTTGCTTATGTTGTCCCAAGTCAGAATTTTCTTGTGATAAACAACCCACATGAAGAGTTTGATTTTCATCCACCATGGATGTTTCCAAAGGTTTTACCAGATTTTATTTGGAACGAGAGGGTCCAGCTCAAGGAGAAATTTTTTTGCTTCCTTAAGATTAAAGGTACTCCCTTTGTTATCTCCCCATCTCAGTTTGTCTTGTCCCTCTGCCACTAAGATCTTCCTTTGTTCTATTATTTTCCTGAGCTCCTCTGCTTTAGTTTTCAGGAGATTGTTATTTCTGCAATCTATGTTTCTCCAGAGTCTCCACCTTTCCTTAAGATGAGAATGTATCTAGAAATCTTTAACTTTTATTAAACCTTGGGAATCTGAATCCTGTTTAAGATCAAGGAAGTCTTCTTTTACCAGAATTGATTCTTGCTGCCATTTATCTTCCCAGAAAAGAGCAAGATTTCTATCTTTGATTTCCCACAAGCTATTCTCTTGTACTAGTCTTCTATTTTCCCAGGCTTTGTTCCAAATATGAGAACCCTTTATATTTCCTGACATTCTTATAAGATCATTGTTCTACCAGGAATTAGCATATTTTTCTTTCCAGATATTTGTCCATTGAGTTTCTGGTTGCTAGACCCAGTGCCACCAAAGTTTGGCCCTTAAAGTCTTACTGAGAATTTCCTGATCATCCAATCCTAGCCCTCCATGGTTCTTGGGCTTAGAAATTTTATCCCAAGATACTAAGGGCCATTTCCTCTTAGTCTCCTCCCTACCCCAAAGGAAGTTTCTTTTAATATCTCTAAATTGCTGAAGGACCCCTTTTGGAGCTGGGAGGGCTGATAACATGAAAATGGGGATTGCTTAAAGCACTGCTTTTGTAAGAACTAATCTGCCAGCAAGGTTTAAAGATCTGATGGTCCATTTATTGACTTTATCCTGTAACTTGTTGATCAAGGGTTCCCATATGCTTTTGTGCATTGGTTTTGCCGCTAGAGGGACTCCTAAATATTTTGAAGGAAGGGAATCCCTTTGGAAGCCAAGAATTTTGGAGATGTTTTTCTGAATAGCAATATTGTTATTGAAGAAAAAGATTTTTGATTTGGAGAGATTACTTCCATACCTGAAGCCGAGGCAAAAAGATTCAGAATTTTTTTGTAGTTTGAAGCTTCTTGGACTGTGGGGAGTCCCTAAAGCATGGTATCATCTACAAATTGTTGGTGACTCAGAGCTTGCCCATTATCAGTAAGCTGCAGGCCTTTAATCTTTCCTAAAGATTGTGCCTGTTTTATAGCCCTCCCCAACCCTTCCATCATGATAATAAAAGGGAAGGGGGAGAGCGGGTCCCCCTCTCTGAGGCCTCTTGAAGGACTCAAAATCTTTGAGGGGGAGCCATTGACTAGAATAGAAAAATTGGAGGAGGTCACCAGTGCCATTACCCATCTAACCCAGATATGATCAAATCCAAATGCAATCAGCATTTTCTTAAGGTAGACCCAAATTACCTTGTCATAAGCCTTGGCAATATCTAATTGCATGATCATACCCACCTGATTCTTGCTAGTTAAAGAGTGCACCACTTCTTGTGCTTGAATGATATTATCTATAATTTGTTTGCCTTCCACATAACCGGATTACTCCCCAGAAACCAGGACTAGAAGCAAAGGTTTGAGTTTGTTAGCCACAACCTTGGATATAATGTTGTAGATTACGTCGCATAGGGCTATGGGTCTGTATTTATCTGGTGTAAGAGAAATCTCCTATTTTGGGATCAGGGCGATGAAGGAAGTATTGAGGGCTTTCAAAATGGTTTTATTTGACCTGGAATCCTCCACAACATTCAATATGTCCTACTTAACAATATTTGAACAAGCTTTGAAAAAGTCCACATTGAAACCATCTGGGCCTGGTGCTTTGCCATTCTGCATGTCTTTGAGTACATCTCTTAGCTCCCCTTCCATTACTGGTCTTTTAAGGTTGAAGTTGTCCTCCCTGGATACTAGTTTTAGTATGTTTCTAGTAATTTCCCTGATGGCTTGCTCTCTATATGAAATGTTATCCTGTGTTATACCTTGGAAGTGGTGGATTAACACAGCTTCTATAGCTTTATGGGATATTTGAAGTTCCCCTGCTTCATTCTTGATCGAAGAGATATTGTTGTGAACTCTATTGGCCATGGTGGTTCTATGAAAGAACTTAGTGTTGCACTCTCCTTCTTTTAACCATTGAACTCTGGATTTTTGTCTCCAAAATATTTCCTCTTGTTTACATAGATCCTCCCATTTTTTATAATGTTTATCTGCTTTTTCACTGATATCTTTATCAAAGCCTTCCTTGATTAAACCTTGGTTGAGAACTTGCATTTTGTTTTCAACTACTCTCTTTTCTTCAAAAATATTACCAAAATCCTTCTTATTCAATTCCTTGAGCCGACATTTTATGTGCTTTAGTCTCTTGTGAAGAAGATACATTCTAGTTCCCTGAATCGGCAAGTCCTCTGACCACCATTTCTCAATGTTTCTTGTGAAGTCTAGGTGTGACAACCAAATATTTTCAAATTTGAAGGGCTTGTTTCTAGGAGTACCTATACCCTTAATTTCCAATTGGATTGGCTAATGATCTGAGCCTCCAAAGGGAAGAACTTGTGTTGTTACCTCTTTCCCATCTAACATAAGATTCTCAGAGATGAAGAATCTGTCTAGCTTTGAGGCAACTAGGGCATCTCCTCCTCTCCTGTTATTCCAAGTAAAGAGGCCATTATTCCAATTAGTATCCACAAGATTTATGTTGTCAGAAAAGGTTTGGAAAGCCATGGAGTCTTTACTTAGAGATCTTGTTCCTCCTTTCTTCTCTGAAAGGGATTTAATCATGTTAAAATCCCCTCCCATGATCCAGGGTATGTCTGCATGTCTACTCCTGAGATCCACCAGGGTATCCAGAAACTTAAGTTTGTCATCTCTTCCCTAAGGACCATAAACATTTGTGACCAGAAAGGTATCCCTTTCTCCTACTGGTTGAATGACTATCGATAAGTAATTTTTGGATGCCTCAGCATCTAGAATGCCAATTTTGTGGGGATTCCATAGAGTGAGTATACCCCCTGCTATATTCTCTGCTTTTACTTCAAGAAACTCATAGCTGCTGAGCCATTTACTATGGATTTATCTTACCTTTTGAATGGAACATTTCGTTTCTTGGATAAACATTATATCTGGTGTTTCTTGTTTCATTCTGTCGCTAAGAATTCTCTTCTTTCTCTTACTCCCTAGACCTCTAATATTCCAAGATGTCAACTTCATTATAAAATATTTGTAAAGGAGTAGCTGGCTAGATCTTTCATCTTACCTAAATCAATCATCATCTTTTCACAATCCATCAAGAGTTCATTCTTCTTTTTCCTACCTCTTTTCTTGCCTAGGTTTCTATTAACTAGTCCCAGTGTAGTTTTCATCATTTTCACTCCTTTGTTGTCCTGCTTGTCTATGTTGTTACATCACTCTGGCTTCCTAGTTTGCGATCTCCATAGAAACAGTTGTTGTATTCTGTTGAGTTCCTCTTGAGGTAGCGAATCAACTCCCCCCACGGTACCCTGCCTCAAGAAGCCTTCTAGGTCTAGGTTTTCTTTGTCAAGAATTTCTAGTAGTTCATGGTCCTCTGGGTTCGTATCATTCTGGGTCATTTCCCGATCCATTTCCTATTCAACATCGCTCATAGTGGCTTCTTTTTGGTACTCATCATTTTGTGTTTGTTCTAGGTGTTTCCCTTCCTCCTTTTCTGCAGAACCCCCTTCCATTGCTTGATCTTCTTTAGTAACCTCTTCCTCTTCCTGAAGCACCTGAAAACTGTTCTGCCTAAACTGTTGTCCTTCACGCTGCTGATTTTTCGGTCCTCTTTTACTTCCTTTACTTCGGTTAACCACTTTCCGAAAGCTATCTGATTCTTTCACTCTATTGCTTCTGCTTTTGTTTATTTCTTTGTTGAGTGGACAACCTCTGAAAATATGTCCATGTTCATGGCATTTGCGACACCTGAATGGAATGTGCTCATAATCTACTGTTTGCACCCATTCTTCACCAAAACCTTCCAATATTATCTCCTCTGATAGAGCTCCTGATAGATCCATTTCCACACATATTCTAGAAAAGGAAGTGTATTTTCCCCTTTTGGTGGCTTCAGAGGCTTTAACATAGCGACCTAATTTATTTCCTATGGACGCTAACGATTGATTTTGCCAGTAATCAAGAGGTAGAGAGTAGAGCCTTACCCAGACCGAAACTGAAGTAAAAGTTTCCTTTTCTGGAACAAAGTTCATTATCCATGGTCTCATGTAGAGCCCTACAGTAGCATAGAAGTAGGGCCCTCCTTCAAATATTTTGTCCTTGTCTTCAATATTTGTGAACACCATCGTAAAGAAACCCTTAGACCCAAGATGAAGATCTATGCTTCCTTTAGGTTTCCAGTGGTATTTGATCCATGACTGTAGAGCTTTTTCAGTGGGCCATAGTCCCATGAACTTACAGATGATGGCATATGTCCCCATGTGTTCCCTGTACACCTGCAACTCTAGATTATTTAAAATCACCCTGGGAGTTATATCTGTTTTGGGTTTGCAGGGTCCCTTGTTTTTCTTGTCTTTAGTTTCCTATTTTTTGTCTTCTACCTCCTTGTCTTTTGTGCCATGTTGATCCTTTTCTATAGGTTCTTCTGTTCCCTCTTCCATGATTTTTTTTCCTTCCACCCCTGTTTCCCTAACATTTTCTAGAGGCTTCTTTCCCCTGCTAGCCATGGCCTCCTTGTAGGAGGGAGTGGAGCCCCCTCCTTTGCCACCCTTCATAGGGCTCTTTTACTGCCCTGCTTGCGCTAAACTCTGTTCGCGCTCCCCGATTCTCCACCGAAGGGTTCAAATGCACAATTTCATCATTATGATAGGTTAACTTAGTTTATATTTTATGTTAGAAATATAGTGTTTCACATTTGTTTAAACATTAATCATGATTATAAAAGGTATTAACGGAAAAATGGTAAGTATAATTCTAAGAAAAAATCAAGTTTAAAATTCAATCACTTTTATTGGAGAAACAATTTTAATATATAAGTCTTGTAATAGCTACCACTTTTCTCCCAGAGTATACTTAATAGTTGGAAATTGAAAAAGTGAGACTTAATACTCTACTCACATATGATAAATTAATATTCCATGCTAAATTCATCTTTAGTGTTCTCTCTTTTATGTCAATGTCTTTATATAAATTTGAAAATAAATAAGTTAAACAATTTTACTTTCAAATTTTTTTATATAATATATCAAATCTTAATATTGTGAAAATTGTGAATATGTTTTTCTACTTTTTAAAAGAAATAGAAATTGAGTGAGAATTTGTGTCTTACTTTCTTCTTTCTTCAAAAAGTTGTTTTTTTTAGTTTCACTTTACTATTAAGAGTTAGATTTTCCTTTTGTCAAGAATTTGTATTTTTAAATCTTAACTAAACTAAAACAAATTAATCTTTGCAGTTGCAATGATTTCATAAATATATTATAATTACAAAATCTTTGAAATTCAATTCTAAATTTTTCATCAATAACGGAATCATTAAATTGATCAATAATGTATAGTCAATTAAACAAATATAGAAATTGAAAATAGAAACCACTTCAAACTCTTCAATCACCTCCTTCAATGATAATTGGCCTAGTTTATGTGACTTTACACTTACAATTAACTCTAGTTAACATCTATTCATATTTTATACCTAGAATGTGTTTTTAAATACTGTTGTTAATATCATTAGGTAATTCTTGAATATGCACTAAAGGGCCTAACATTCTAACATTTTATCCTTAATTTTAATATCAAAATTTATACTTGTAAGTTATTACTACACAATTTCCAATTTATTTGTGTATTGAATATCAATTTAAAATATAAATATCCCTATTCACACATCTCCTTTCTTTTTATAGGGATACCCAACTACTTACAATACGAAAGTCAAAACTCAAATATTACATTCTTCTTCTCACCTTCACACTTAGTCATGAGCACACTATCAATTGGGTCTTTTCTACACACTCAAATTAACAAAGACGGAAACTTATATTTATGCTTGAAATCCAACAAAAACCTTTTTGAATTGATTGAGGGTGTTGAATGTATTTCTATATGTAGAATACTAATTTTATCCATCCAAATACTATAGTGATAAACATGTCCTTAGCAAGTGTAAATTTTAGCCAATAATGATGTGAGATCCAAATTCATTTTTGCATATTTTTTAAATTGTACACATTCTAATCTAAAATGTTTTGTTGGCAAAGTCTAAAGTTTAGCCAATAATGGTGTGAGATCCAAAGTCATTGTTGCATAATTTTTAAATTGTACACATTCTAATCCAAAATATTTTGTTAACAATATGACCATCAATGTACTATTTGATTTTTTGTTTAGTACAAAGAATTCACTGTGATCAAGATTCTAAACAATCAGTTTACTATTTTTCTATGATTGAATGAGAAACTTAAGCAATGATATAGTGGGTTATATATCACAATGATATAGATTTTAGGGTAACCATTTTATTTTGTGTTTAGCACAAAGAATTCAATGTGATCAAGATTCTAAAAATCAGCTTATTATTTTTCTATGATTGAATGAGAAACTTAAGCAATGATATAGTGGGTTATATATGACAATGTTATAGAATTTAGGGAACCATTGTTCATTACTAAATCACTTAAAATTTAATATACCCCTATCTTTTTGCCCAAATTTATTCTCAAATTTTTATATGGTAAAGAGGTTGTCAAGCAAACCATTTAATTTTATGTATAAATGATTCATGATTAAAAAAAAAAAAAATTACTTTAACAATGAATATAGATTGTTTTTAGCAACAAGTTTTAATTTTATGTATAAATGATTCATGATTAAAAAAAAAATCTTACTTTAACAATGAATATAGATTGTTTTTAGCAACAAGTTTTGCTTATAATAGATATGATTTATATTATTTTTTCTACAATATGTAGGAATTCATTCTACCACCAGTAAAAAAACATAAAAATGACAAGGCTGAAAACTAAATATCTCTTCCTTAGAATACTTATCTTATGAGTCTTTCATGCAGCCTCATGTAATCATTTCATGATTTGTAACAAAAGCTTCCATCACATAAGTTCAAACTTCATCTATGTCAAAAACATAATCCACATTTTTGGTGAACAAACTAGATCACTCTAAATTGGTGTAGATCTACCTTATGTACACATTCTTCAATGGCTCTAAAATGGGTTAGATATATGTTATTTACAAATCCTTCCATGATCCCAAAAACATGGAGCACTATGGACACATAAATTGTCTTCACAATTCTTAATGCTTTTATCTCTCTTTATGTATTTTTGTTAACTTTGTATAAATCAAAACTCCCAAAACACTAAATTGTTATGGTTATAATTCCACTTAATTTGTTTCATGTTATTTTATATGTTTTGATTATTTTGATTACACATATTTCTTTGAGTTACAACTTGAAATTGCCCTTTCAAAATATAGAATTGTAGTTAATTCAAATAAAAAAATTCTTAAAGTTTGGAAGTTGTACTTAAAACAGATTGTAATTAATTCAAAGCAAATTTTGATTACCTAAAAGTTTAGCACTAACCATGAAAAGTGATTACTTTCACACAATTAGCCAAATTTCTACTGCTAGGCTTTCTCTACTACATTACATATTTGTTGCAATGGAAAAGTATTCATTATCTAAAATATAAAATTTCAAACACTATAACTACCAAATATACAATATCACAAAATGAGTAAAGATCTTATTAACCACATAACAAAAGATGGAAGTAAATTCAAAGAGAGCTATTACAACAAAGAAAAATAATTGTGATATTTTCATTTAAATTATATTAAATAATATAATTTTATACCAATTTTTATATATACAATTTTCACCATCATATTTTAGTCCCTACTTCTTTAAAATTGTCTTATTATCTAAATACACCACTTAACAGGACTCCAAACATAATACAAACTATCTACGTATTTCCTGATATATTGAAAAACAAAATATATAGATGAACTGAAATTATTATTACATAAACACAATACTACATATTCGATACATTTTTGTTGCATCTAGATAAAAAGTCTTTAATAACATTTCAACCCAAAAACAAAACTCACACTTCCTCGTAAAAAAAGTGATGGACTATTTAAATCTACCCCTTCTAAATCTTCTGAATAATTTGGTTAAGAAAACATTAAAATGACGGTCTTAAATAACCTTTCAAACCAAAAACAAAACTCACACTTCCCAAACCAAAACAAAGTGATTTAGAAGCTCTTCTGAATAATCTGCGTGGAAATCTATGTTGGTGTTGTTCATATCTTCATGACTAACAACGATATAGCAGTCTCACTCACTATCCCCTCCACTGAACCCAAATCTGAATCGGTGTTGCTCGAACTGTCAAGGGGCGATGGCTTTTTAATATTAATGACACCACGCTTTGAACGCTTTGCATGCAGGAGCTTTTCCCTTGTGGCTGTTACGGCGGAGCCAAATACAGACTCAGCTTCCTCTGGGGAATCGAAGGTTCCAAGCAACCGCCTTTTGTTGTTAATGGGATCACAGTATACAACACGGAATCGGCCGTTTTCACGTCGCTAGATGCCCTTGAATTTGCTGGCCTTTTTGCACTTACCGCACTCCTCTTTTGACATGCCCGCTGAACACCTGGGCTTCTCTGCCTCCAAACGCCTTTGGAGGTTTTGAATAAATTTCTTGGCCTCTGCCTTCCACTGCTTCAACTCTTTCTTGGACAACTTCGATGAAGAGTTGCGCTCTAGTATTCTCACATTTATTCTATTGATTTCACAATCAACTAATAAACTTCTAAAAAGAAATAAATAACTAAAAAAAATGCAATGAAGAAAATAAAATACCTATAATTGATAGAAGCATGAGAGGAAATAACATTTTATAGTTATTTAGAAACATAATAAGATGGTGAGCTTTTATGGTCCATTTCCTTTACATGATTATTAAATAACTATACTTTGATTTGAGTTCTTAATATTTATTTTTATTTATGTGTGGTTATAAATACTAAAATTAATTTAAAATAATGTTGAATTAATGAAATTTTCATGCCCATTTCTTTTTATGCGGTTATTAAGTAATGATGAAGAGTGATGAATTAGTGAGACTTTATTGGTTTTTTTAAGTGGTTAGTAATTAACTAGATATCTTTTCATACTTATCAAAATATGAGATATACTCATCATAAATTAATGAGTTTTTATTGTTGATTTTTTTAGTGGTTAATAATAAAGAGATATATTATTGCGCCAAAAGAGCAGTATGAAAGAATTTGTAATTTTTTTAATGTTTAATTTTGATTTGATGTTTATTCATTTTAAAATAAAAATTTAAATATTCTCTAAAGAACAATGTGAATTATTCTCTTGAACTAGTTTTTTGAGTTTTAATTAGTGGAGAGATTTTTTTCAATTAGTTAACCTCCTAAATTGGTGTGTGGTTGAGATACTCAGATATGGTAAAATATTTCACTCGCTCCATGTGAAACACTTGGAAAATATAATTCCTACTTGTTTTAGGTGTTCTGAGTATTTGGGAGCTTGTTGAGGTCTAGTTAGTTGAGAGATTATCAAGACATAGTCTCTTGTATTTATATTGTATTATTACTCCGAGTAGAGTATTTGGGAGTTTGTTGAAGTCTAGTTAGTTGAGAACTTATAGAGACATAGTCTCTTGTATTTAGATTGTATTATTATTTTAATGTGAATACAATTTTCTAGTGACTTGTATTTATATTGTATTATTATTCTGAGTATTTGGGAGTTTGTTGAGGTCTAGTTGGTTGAGAGATTATTAAGACATAGTCTCTTGTATTTATATTCTATTATTATTCTGAGTATTTGGGAGATTGTTGAGGTTTAGGTAGTTGAGAACTTATCGAGACATAGTCTCTTGTATTTATATTGTATTATTATTTTAATGTGAATACAATTTTCTAGTGACTTGTATTTATATTGTATTATTATTCCGAGTATTTGGGAGTTTGTTGAGGTCTAGTTAGTTGAGAGCTTATCGAGACATAGTCTGTTATATTTATATTGTATTATTATTTTAATGTGAATACAATTTTCTAGTGAGTTATGCAAATTTAACTGAAACAAGGTGTGACAGCTTAATCCCTCTACTAAAGCTAAAATATGGAATAAATTGCCTAAACAATTTTAACCTATAATGGTCAATGTTAGTTAAATAATAGTAATTAAGAGGCAAATGGAATCCTATAGTCTTACTTTTGGAGGAACTAATAAATTGAGATATGAAGTGACTCAATTAATAGTTTGCGCATGGACATGGACTTGCATAAATTTTTTTAGGTAGTAACCACTAATAAGTCTACACATTTACTAAGAAGTAAGGTTTGGTAAATACATTTATTTACATCTTATTTCTTATCCATTTTTCATGCAAGGACTTGCTTAAATTATATTGGGAAACAAGTCGTGGTAAATAGGTTATTTACTTCCTTCAAAGCTTAAGAATAAAAAATAACTACACAAATATCTAAAATAATGCATGAGTATAAATTATGACATAAAATATGTGAGACAATTGTTGAGATTTTCTGTTTTATTAAATTGGGCAAAAATCTTGTGTAGGTGACAACAATAGGATTTGTTGCTATATTATCTCCATTTTGTTGAGGAGGAGTTATTGCATCTTATATTTGTTGTGAGAGAATTTATGATTCAGTTTTATACTCTTAGTTATAAAAATATAAGCCTGTAGAGGATATTGTGTAGTGAAGAGAGTGTGTGAGGAATTAAAATTGTTGTAATCTCCTGTTGGATAATAAGATTGCCGATGCCTCTATTTTGGTGGATGTAGCCCAGATGGGTTGGGTGAACCACGTTAAATCCTTGTGTTATTTTTTTTATGATTTTATGTGTGTTGTGTATGCCTTTTAAATTTCCGCTGCGCATAGTTTGCTCCAACAATTGGTATCATAGCATGTTGTGGAGCTGGTACATGTGACAAAGATGCCCAGTTTGCTACAGAAGGTGGAGCTTTGTCGTTGGCGCAGTTTCGTCGGGCACTGTCGCGCCAATTTTGACCAGAGGAAGGGTTGGCGTGATTTATTTGGAATAGGCGCGCCCATTGGCGTGGTTCTGAGAGTTATACTCGTGCCAATGCGTCAAAATCCCAATTGGCACGGAAACAATGGGTTTAAGCGCGCCAATTTCGTGACTCACATTGTTTTTGTTTGTGGCACGGATCTTCCACTGTCAAGGAGCGCCAAGTCCCTTTCGGAGCCCCAAGCATTTTTCACTTTGGTAAAACTACAATTTTTTTTTAAGTTGTAATCTGCAATTTGTACGGCAGAGGGATTTTATTATAAGGTAAAGGAATTATAGTATAAGGCAAAGGAATTTTTTAAATAAAAACTTTATTTATTAAAAAGTTGGAATTAGAGATTTTGTTTGTTACAACATGGAAAAAACTCAAAGTGCTCGTTTTGAGATTGAGAAGTTCAATGGAAAAAACAACTTCGAGATCTGGAAAGTGAAAATGTATGATCTACTTGTGCAACAAGGCGTGGTGAAGGCTTTGTTGGGAAAAGCCAAACAACCTTACACCATGACAGATGATGAATGGAGCGACTTGGATGAAAGAGCACTAAGCGGTATTCGACTGTGTTTGGTGGATGATGTTTTGTTTAACATCGTGTCATAGAAAACTGCTACTGGTTTGTGGACAAAGCTTGAGAAGCTGT
The DNA here is from genome assembly GCA_000404065.3 of Pinus taeda. Classification (NCBI taxonomy): domain Eukaryota; kingdom Viridiplantae; phylum Streptophyta; class Pinopsida; order Pinales; family Pinaceae; genus Pinus; species Pinus taeda. The sequence goes on along the minus strand of APFE030040261.1, from coordinate 6,244 downwards.
ACATGACAAAATCCTTAACCAATAGGATTCTTCTGAAGTGACAGTTGTACAGTTTGCGAATGAAGGAAGGTACATCTATTACTGATCATTTGAATACCTTTATATACTCTCCTGGTGCAATTAGAAAGTATAGATAAGTAAAATTTGAATCAGAAGATAAAGCTATAACTTTATTATGCTCGTTGCCCGAGTCATGGGATCATTTTGTTACTTCTATAAGTCTTAGTTCATCAGAAACCCTTGAATTTGATGATGTTGTTGGAGCTTTGTTATCCGAAGAGACAAGGAAGAGGTCAAATTTAGAAACCTCTACATCAGAAGCAATGATGGCCAGAGCTCCTTCTAAAGAAAGACGCTTCAGTAAGCACAATGACTCACATTCAAAATCGAAAGGGAAGAAAAGTAAGGTAAAGTGTTGGTTTTGTGGCAAATCGGGACATTTGAAGAAGGACGGTTGGAAGAGATAGCAAACATCCAATGAAGACTCTTCGACAGAGAAGAAAGAAGCAAACATGATAAATACAGGTTCGACATCTGTTTCAGGTATGAGCGATGAAGTGTTGTCAGTTCATTTGTCTAATCATGATCAACATTGGTTGTTAGATTCTGGTGCATCAAATCACATGTGCATTCATAGAGAATGGTTCACAACTTACAAATCAATCAATGATTGAGTAGTTTACATGGGAAATGATGTCACATGTAACATTGTGGGAATTGGAAGCATTCAGCTTAAAATGTTTGATGGGACAAATAAAATTCTAATTGATGCAAGACATGTACTTGAATTAAGAAAAAACCTCATTTCACTAGGAGTACTAGACACTAATGGATATAAAACTTTTATTCAAGGTGGAGTAATGCAAGTTTATAAAGGAATTTTACTAATAATGAAGGCAAAGAAGGTTGGAAATCTTTTTCAGTTAGAAGGAAGAACAGAGTCATATCATGTTTCTACGGTGTTTGAAAATGACAGTAGTTCTATTCGTTTATGGCATCAAAGGTTGGGCCATATGAGCGAAATAGGTTTAAATATTTTATCTGATTGTAAGTTACTTCCTAATTTAAAATCTGTTAAGTTAGATTTCTGCAAACATTGTCTGTTTGGGAAACAAAGCAAGCAGAAGTTTAAAACTAGAAAACATACTAGTAAGGGAATCCTTGATTATATCCATTCTTCTGATGTTTGGGGTCCATCCCCTACAACCTCATATGGAGGATCGTCATATTTTGTATCTTTTATTGATGATTTCTCTAGAAAAGTGTGGGTCTACATGTTAAAGAAGAAGTTTGATGTATTTATAGTTTTCAAACAGTTTAGAGCATTAGTTGAAAACATCACCGGAAGAACCATTAAGTGTTTAAGAACTGACAATGGTGGTGAGTTTACTTCAAAGGAATTTGACAATTATTGCAAGGACGCTGGGATCGAAAGACATAAGACCACTGTATATACTCCTCAGCAAAATGGAGTTGCTGAATGCATGAACAAGACTCTTTTAGAAAGAGCAAGAAGTATGCTTAGTAACGCCAATTTGCAAAAGGAACTGTGGACGGAAGCAGTTGCTACAACTTGTTATTTGGTAAATTGATCACCATCAATGGCAATAGGATGCAAAATTCCTCAAGAGGTATGGAAAGGTCATCCTTGTGATTATTCTAAACTAAAGGTTTTTGGTTGTGATGCATATGCTCTAGTTCCGAAACATCAGCATTCTAAATTAGATCCTAAATCAAAAAGATATATCTTTGTTGGATATGGTGATGGAACTAAGGGATACAGATTGTGGGATCCTACTACTCACAAGATCATCATTAACAGAGATGTTAAATTTAATGAATCCTCACTTTCAAATTCAGATGTAGATGATAAATTGAAACAGGATAATGTATCTAAGCTTCAACACATTCAGTTTGAAACCAGTTCAAATACTGATGATAGGAAAGATGAACATGGTTCAGATGTAAGTCATGAACAAGTTTCAGATGCAGATCATGAACAAGTTTCATATGTAGAACATGAACATGTTTCAGATGCAGATCATGAAGACGTTCGTACAGATAATAATTAGCAAATTGTGGAAGTACCAGAAACATCTTTAAGGAGGTCCACAAGAATGAAACATCCTCCCAAAAGGTATGATGATTATGTTAGTTCAGTTGCTTTAACCGCTAACGGTGATGAACCTTTGTGCTATCAGGAAGCTTTAGAAGGTTCTAAAAGTGAAAAGTGGAAAGAAGCTATGAAGGACGAGATGATGGCATTAGACAAGAATGACACATGGGATTTGGTAGAACTTCCTAAAGACATAAAAGCTATGGGATGTAAGTGGGTTTACAAATTGAAAAGGGGTGTTGATGATACAAAGGACAAGTACAAAGCAAGGTTGGTTGCAAAATGTTTTTCTCAGAAAGCAGGCATTGACTTTCATGAGATATTTTCACCAGTTGTAAAAATAGTTTCAATTCGAATTGTATTAGCATTAGTCGCTTTACTTGATTTAGAATTACAGCAACTAGATGTTAAAACTGCATTTTTACATGGAGATTTAAATGAGGAAATTTACATGGAACAACCGGAAGGGTTTTTTCAAAATCGCAACAAGAAATTTGTTTGCAGGCTCAAGAAATCATTGTATGGTCTGAAGCAGTCACCTCGACAATGGTACAAGAAATTTGATTCTTTCATGATGAGTCAAAATTATATAAGAAGTGAATATGATCATTGTGTTTACTTTAAACAATTAAGGAATGGCATGTTCATTATCTTAGTGTTGTATGTTGAAGATATGCTTTTAGCAAGCAAAATCATAATAGAGATCAACAGGTTAAAGGCTCAGATGGCAAGGATATTTGATATGAAAGATCTAGGATTAGCAAGATAGATTTTGGGCATGGATATTTTCAGAGACAGGAGCAATGGTAAGTTGTGGCTATCACAATAGAAGTATATTGAGAAAATACTCTTGAGGTTTGGTATGAACAATGTGAAGCCTGTGTTAGTCCCTTTAGCTTCCCATTTTAAGATTTCTTCTAGTTTATGTCTTAATACAAATGAAGAAAAAGAATATATGTCTCGAATTCTGTATGCCAATGTAGTAGGTTGTTTGATGTATGCGATGGTTTGTACTCGACCAGATATTTCACATGCATTTGGGATTGTCAGCAGGTATATGGAAAATCCAGGAAAAGAACACTGGTCAGCAGTGAAATGGGTGCTTCGGTATTTGAGAGGCACAAGTGATTATTGTATCACTTATAACAGGAGTAGTGAATTTGTTTGCGGATATGTTGATTTCGATTTTGCAGGTGATTTGGATAAGAGAAGGTCAACATCAGGGTATGTCTTTACTCTTGCAGGTGGAGATATTAGCTGGATGTCAAAGCTACAGAACATTTTTGTTTTATCCACTACTGAAGCAGAATACATAGCTGCTTCACATGCTTGCAAAGAAGCAATTTGGTTGAAAGGTTTGTTTGGTGAGTTTGCTAGGTTACAGGACAACATCAAGTTATTTTGTGATAGTCAAAGTGCAATTCATTTGGCTAAGAATCTGGCCTATCATAGTAAATCAAAGCATATACCTATCAAGTACCGTTATCATTGAAAGGGGAGTCTCTCTTGAAAAAGTGCATACAAAGGAGAATTGTGCACACATGTTCATGAAACCAGTTTTGTTAGAGAAGCTACATTGGTGTCTGGCTTCTCTTGGCTTGCAAAAAAGATAAAATAATAAAGAAACAGGGTATCAAGCTAATTGTTGTCAAGGTGGAGATTGTTGAGATTTTCTGTTTTATTAAATTGGGCAAAAATCTCATGTAGGTGACAACAATAGGATTTGTTGCTATATTAGCTCCATTTTGTTGAGGAGTTATTGCATCCTATATTTGTTGTGAGAGAATTTATGATTCAGTTTTATACTCCTAGCTATAAAAATATAAGCCCGTAGAGGATATTGTGTAGTGAAGAGAGTGTGTGAGGAATTAAAATTGTTGTAATCTCTTGTTGGATAATAACATTGCCAATGCCTCTGTTTTGGTGTATGTAGCCTAGATTGGTTGGGTGAACCACGTTAAATCCTTGTGTTATTTTTTATGATTTTATGTGTACTGTGTATGCCTTTTAAATTTCCACTGCGCATAGTTTGCTCCAACATTCAGCATGGCGAGAACTTACCTAAAACTCCACATTTGAATCACTAAGCAAAGTTGTAAGCTGAGAAAGACAAATTTCAGCGGCAATATCCCATGCATCCCTGTAAAGGAAAACACAATAAGAACCTCAATCAACAAACCACATTTAGGCATGAACAATAACCTCAATCAACAAACCATTTAGACATGAACAATAATAATGCCGAAAGTAAGGTTTCCAAAACATATTACCACGTGGGAATCATGTTGATGAGCAGGTGCCAAGGGTGGAAAAGAAAGGGGAGAACAGTTTGCAATCTAAAGTGTCAGTTACTGTTGTAGGTATCCAATTCAACTATGCTAAAATTGGTTTCCGTTCATTTTTTCTTCCAGGTATTATTAGCATCACAGTGAATCTCCAAGTATCCTATCAATCAAATTAGCATCAAAGTGAATCTCCAAGTAATGAGCATGGATAGAACCTGTAATTGCTAGAAAGCTGAACACACAAAACCAGAACCTATAACTGCTAGAAAGTTGAACACAAAACCAAATCCATTAAAAAATGCTGATGGAAATAAAACACAGGGATTTTCGTAGCACAGAAATTCTGTTATCTACACCTCTACATCCAAATGCTTTGGGTAAATGGACAATGCACGATGAAAGACCAGTGTTAATGTATATGGCACATGGGCTCCCATATGTAATGTATACATGACATGTCTCATTATGTGTCACAACATCCATTCCAATTACTTTCACCAGTTACATGCATCACCTTCTACTATGTGCTACAGAAGAAAGGAACGTTGAACAAAATGCGTAGTGCATATGTTGTAAATGGAAAGTGTGTATCGTTTTTTTTTTTGTTTCAAGTCTTTATTAATTTCCTAATTTACAACATTATTATTATTCGTTTTTTATGTATATATTCCATGGACATGGTGTGTTATTTATGTAGGTTTTTTTTTTTAAGTTTAAATAAAACAATATCGTATAAGTAGTGAAAAGAGGTGAAAAGGTGTTTTTAAAAAAAATTGGTTGACATGGTTCAATAATAACGGTGACATGTTTCTTGTAATTAAATATCTAAGTAATTTCTATTTCAATATGCTTATACAATGTGAAAAATTATAATCAATTTATTTGGTTAATTAAAAGTTAGGTATTGAAAACATGTCAATGGTGAAGACTAGCAATTATCTAAAAGGAGCAAAGAGATGCAAGTAAGATTGTTAAATTGTAGTAATCTCAACAACACATACACATTTGATCTAACATTTTTAAATTTTATCATCTTAATATTATCAACTTTTCAAGGAGTAATAGAACACCAATTGATTAAAAAAAACAATTAAATTGCTCAAACTATGAGACCACTTCCACAAGTTTGTAAAAACTGCAATCTAGACCCATTAATTGATTAACTTTAGAGTGAAATTATACCCTTCAATATGAACATAGCACCATCAATTTGAGAATATAGAGTAGCTTCCTCGAATAAATAAAAATATTAACTCATTTACCCAATTAGATTAATGGAAACCTATTATAATGGATGATATTACAATACATAAATTAACCACTCACTGGTATTTTGAAATGATTTAGTACAAAAAATGAGAGTTAATGCAATAAATGGATCTCTTATCTCTTATTAATTGAGATCCTTTAAATTTCTAATCAGGTTTGTCAATATTGTATGTTTGACTTAAAAAGATATAACCATTATATCTTATTAGATATTCTCCACTTAAAATACATGAATCTTTGTCCTATAGATAATAAAATAAATAATAATACAATGAAAAGATAGAAATTGAGTGGTGTTACCTTTGATGGCCTTTACTCTGTTCCAAATGCTTTTTTTTGGTCAACATGTTTGAATTTTTTTTTTTTTTTAAGAATGTTCAAATGAAAATTGGGAGATATTCTTTGGAAAATGTTATAATGGTTAAATAAATATTTTTTTTAGAGTCCCAATTCCATTTAATCAATGAAATTACATATTCTAGTTGTGATAACGCATTATTGATAACACACATTGAAATGTAAATCAATAAGCATATCCTACCTATATTTCTCTTAAACTCTTTGAATTCATTAT